>APFE030217356.1:66977-104484 GCA_000404065.3 Pinus taeda | reverse complement strand
AGGTATGGTAAATAAATAAAACCTCTTTTTATACTTACCCAAAAGGTATGGTAAATAAATAAAAATATAAATAAACTAAACGTATGGTAAAGAAATAAAACCTCTTTTTATATTTAGTCCATAACCCTCTATTTATGAAGGCTCAAAAAAGAGGTTTTATTTAAGTGAATCCTATTGGCCAAATACCATATTTGTAAAAGAGGTATGGTAAATTAATAAAAATATAAATAAATGAGAAGTATGGTAAACAAATAAAACATTTTTTTATGTTTATTCCATAAGTCACCTCATATTTACGAACACTCAAAAAATGCGTTATATCTAGGTGAAACCTATGGGTAAAATACTATGGGCCAAATACCATGGGTTAGATTATTATTAATACCATGCAAAAAAACATTATTAACCCTAATATTAGTATTAATAAAAATAAAAATGGCATATGGTATTGACCAATGGTATTCACATGGAAGGTAGCCATTTAAATGGGGGAATTAAACCAACATCTAAAATAAAAATCGATTATTAATTTTATTAATTTTAATAAATTACTGATAGTAATTTTTAAGCTCCAGGTTTATGATAACCCATGGTATTGACCCATGGTATTCATGTGAGCATAGACTATTTAAAGGGGAAATTCTATCTTAGATCCATCTTAATTCTGGGTCTACTAAGTGCTCAGAGGGATAAATAGATTTCATCCCCCTAAGAGTGGTAGATGTGGAGTTAAGATGGATATAGGTTGGTTTTTATGATAATGAAGATACTAAATAGACTTAGGAAATTATATTGTAAAACCAACTTAAGGGGAATGGTTAAAGCTACATTTAGTCACTTCACAAAATTTAGTAAAAAATACCAATATCTCCATTAATATTGGTTTTTAACTTTTTTTGATTTAACAAAAAAAATTCAAAACAATGAAACCTTATCACTCTTTCGCATCACCCTCGCAAAAGATTTCTCACCATTTTTAAAACATTCTCAATATGATATCTTCATGCAAAAGTTTAGGTACTGATGTTGGATTAGTTGTTTGAAAAATAAGCTAGTTTGTACAACCTTTCATCTTCTGTGCTATTCTTAGTTTGTCCTAATGATCTGTAGGGTTAGAGCCACTGGACCATATTTTCCTAAAAGGTGGAGATTGTTCACCAAAAAGGAAACAAATCTACATGTTACAACACTATTAAAAAATGTGAGACCTATGAGGGTAGTGAATTATGCTAATAAGCAATTTAGATTGGGAGAGACGTAATTAAATTTTATTATTTAATTGAAGATTTCCAATTAAAATAATAATAAATCTACATTTATATATTCATATATTGATTGGAAGGATTCTCACAATGGTCACTTATTTCAATTAGATCCCCTTCAAGCCTTTGGGATACCTAATACTTTCTTATATAATATAGTTGGGGCTTGCTACTTGTTGGTGTGTTGGGGTAAACAAACTTGATTTATTTATTTATTTATTTATTATTATTATTATTATTATTATTTTATATATATATATATATATATATATATATATATATATATATATAATATATATATATATATATATATATATATATATATATATATATATATATTGAAATTAATCAAAAGTCTGACTTTGATTAATGGAATAAGAAAGAAATTTGATAACTTGAAAAAAGTGGTAGTTTGACAAAAGTTGTAGAGAAAATATTAATCTCTCCTACCTTGATAGAATTCATTGTCAATATCAACACCTACATGAACTTCGTTGTGGAATATTATCAAAACTAATAGAAGGATATGAAAGATTGTATTGTAAGAACCTTGACAAACACAGCCACTGAAACTTGGAACATTGTTTGTAGGAAGAAAAAATTATGTTTCTTTTTTCCAAACATGTATGTTAGTATATTATAGTTTAATGAATATGTTTTCTTATTATCATATATGGTTTCATACTTTAAAAAAACATTCCCCAAGACTTCACAATGTTTTATTATTCAATAAAATATTTGCCAAGATCTTACAAGATTTTATAATATTTTATTACTCAATAAAATATTTGCCAAGATATTACAAGAGTTTATAATTCATTGAAAGATTCTCCATCATTGTACAAGATAATATAATCTGGTGAGAGACTCGCCAAAAAAACTATATATACATATTATATTATTGATAAAATCACCTCCCATTTTTCTTATGTATCATGGGGATTAGCCCATTTATTATACATATAAATTTAGGGTGGTTCTTAAAATTTTCCTTGGGTAAGAGGCGTTGAACATTCTAGGGCAAACACAAATTAGGGTGATTCTTCTTCTCATGATAATAATTTGTGAATTATTTATACAATTAATCTTGGCTTGATCTTCCATTCATTATTTGTGTGTGTGTTTACTTCATCAAACTGCTACCAAAAACAAAAGAGACAAGAACATAAATATTTGGCTTTTTGCCAGGGCCAAAACCTCTCCCTCTTGAATAGGAAAACTTGCACAAAATTCTTCTTATATATATTCCAATTGACGAATACCAAGACCATGACCTTTGATACATTTTGCCTCTCCAAGACCAAGACATCAATCCTCTTGCTCGAACACTGCTGATATCTTCATTATTGTCTCTTCATCATGTCACTAAGATCTCTTGTCTTCATTGAGATCATCATCATTACTGCTACCATACCACTGTCATCACACCACTATTCCATCTTCACTTGTTGTTCCTTTTGTGTGGGATCAACATTGATGTACATTCACATCAGTACCATCGAAATAATGAGGTCACTGAGATATCAAAATCATGATCCCATAATTCTCCATGCTAGGAACAGGACTGTGTATATCACATAGATCCTTCCTTATCATTAATATGTTAAGGTTGTGATTATATTCAACGATACAGTGATCATCGAGTATACTATTGTGACACAATTCATCATATAATGTGTTTGTCTAGAATGTCAACAAGGAGAGTGAATTGTTATTGTTACAACTATGAGTATGTCGAGAGGGATAACAACTATACGCTATTGTGGGATCATCATGATCCTCATAATTGATCCCTGTAGGATTTTCGATGTAACCCTTGTCATTGCCTTTTATAATGTCGAGACTATAACATAGATCACTTCATCATTTGAATGCCAAGATTGTTGGAGGAAGATCTAATTCCTATAATGTGATATCATTTGAGACTTCTGCTTGTTGTGATCATGTCGAGGCTATTAGTGCTCCTATATGGTTCTTGAGATCTCTATCACCGAGAGATAATGATTATGTTTCCTTTTGTTGAGAGGTACATCACCGAGGAGGAGGGGATTATCATCCTTCCTCACTGTGATCATTACACATTTGATGAGACCTTATGAGATCTTATACCCAACCCAGATCTCCCTCCTACACCTCGTATCTATCCTCAGTTTAGAGACATGCAAGTTATGTATATTCTTGTTTGTGGATCCCCTGCACCCATATTCACACAAAATATCAAAGAAATGTGAATTATTCTTGTGTGATTTGCACTTACCCTAAGTGGGTATTTATAGTGGTTTGTGCCTCTATATTTAGCTGACGTGAATCCATGAACCAACATGTCTATTTCCAAAGCCAACATGAATTTTAATTATGTATTTAATTCATTTTTTGGAGTCGTCATGATGATCTTTGTTTCGTTTTTCTTGTAGACCTATTGTGATTGCTAATGGAGGATTGATCTTGGTCTTGGAGGGATGATTTCACATAAATACTTTTCACATAGGCTCTTAAAGAGCTTCTCTACACATGACATGACTCTTGAAATAATAATAAAATCCTAAAGACATCAAGAAGAAATCTTTGACCTAATTACACTTCTTTCTCGTGAAACCCATGTAACAATATATACAAAAATAATTTATTATCCTTATTACATTAGTTAAAAAGACCATGTCATCATGAACACCGAACCTAGTTACACTTTCTTCAACACTCCTTCTTAACTAGGTAAGTATTCATAATGGTACTTCGTCATTCTCAATCTGAAGAATTTCTCATATGAAGAATTGGATTTGCAATCCATTTGTTATGGTATCATTTCAACCAACATTGTTTCATATAGCAAGGCCTTGAATAACAGCTCTATCATTCACTTAGATCAAAGCACACAATGTTGGCGAGACCAATGACTGATAGATACGCATCACCATTGTCTTTCTCAATGTCATACCTTTTCGAGTGTTCTTCGAGTATGCCCTACTAGGACTATTCTTAGCTTGGGTTCCCAGCCCTCAAGAATATCGGTCCTCTTTCCCACTCTTGTCTTGGATTCCCTACCACATCCTCAAAGAGTGTCAGATGCCAGTTTATTACACAATCCTCCATTCTTTCTTCCAAACTGAATACAAAAATGCCATGTCTAACTCTCCTGCTTAACTAAGGACGAGTTCCAAGTTTCTCTTCACTCAGAAACTTTCTCGAGTTCCTTTACTCATAGGAACCTCCCAGAGCTCCCTCTTACCCAGGGACTCTATCAACAGTACTTTATAGGGTCTTCTAGTTGGCTAATGATCCAAGACTTCGATGTCATTGATTTATTCACATGTAGGGTTCATCCATACATCACTTTCCTCCACCATGTCATATCGGAAAGTATCCTCCTTGGCTTTACATCTGGGGCTTCCTTCATAGGGCCATTTATCTTCACCTTTCCTTCAACCATGATTGCTCTAGATCACGAGGTGCATATTTGTGACATTTTTCACAACTCTTATTATCATGGCCCTACACACATACCCAGACTTTCTCCAAGAGGTCAGAAACCAAAAAAAAATCACATATTACCTTTTTGGTGATGGCCTTCTCCAGTGACATCTTCTTGTAGGTATCAACATCCCGCATACATGTTAACACATCTCCCATGATATCTAATGTCAAGGGTCTTCATTTTTTAATATTTCCATTAGAGTCTTCACACCTTTCTGGGAGATTTCCTAGTTAAATCTTCCTGATCTTTTTGGATGTTGTCTGCCTTTAGCATGGTTGCATATTTCATGATCTCTTCCATCCTCACATCTTTCATTCCCAAGAGCTTTCAATCAGAGTAATTGTAATCAACCACCTCATACTTCATATGAGGACATATTATGTTGATGTCATCTAATGTGACTTATGTCTTTCTACATCCCTTCATAGGAGGCGATCATTTTCTTCTTGATCATGCTTGATCTATGATTCCTGCAACCATATATCATGATATTACAATATTAAATAAAAATACAAGCATACATACCTCATTTTTCCTTCAGGATTCTTCCAGCAGCATTCTTGATTGAAAATATCTTCAATCCCTTGATCTGCTTCATTCCTCATGTCATCGAACCATCATCTCATGAATTCTAAAAGTTGGATTTCTTGATGAAACATTTGTTGCCTTCCCAGAGTAGGCGATCCTCCGCTGATATTTCTATCAGAGACTCTTTAGGATCTAGTATATCCTCATCTGGAAAATGTTCCCTTTGACCTGGATGACTTCTTCCTTTCCTTTGATATTCAATGAGATTCCCAAGAGCTATTTCCTTCATGATTCCCATATGATATCTTGTTCCCATGATGCCATGATGCATCTTCTTATCATGTTCATATCTGCAAGGGATTTTTAAACCTAAGATATGATCCTTTTGGTGAGGGATACCATCTCACTTAGAGGTCTGCTACTCCCTCTTTCTTTGGTCCTTTTCTTCAGTTTCCTCCACCCTTATGGTGATATGAGCTCCTATTCCATAGTACTATTATGTCTTGTTAGCCTTCCTTTACTTATCTGCACTTATTTGAGTCCTATCAACTTGTCTTTATCTATCTGGCATAGAGACCACAAATTGTTGATTGAAGTAACCTTCTTGTTCATGGACAATTGATACCTTGCTTATCAATCATGATTATTCTTTCATCATATTTCCCAAATCTCGTAATTGAGATCTCATGAATATATTCTTCATTCTTCTTTATTGTATTTCAGGTAGTATATCCTCTTGCATTTCATGTATCCTTCTTATGTCTCCTTCCTTACTTTATAGGAAAGAGAGAACCTTAAGAGTTTTCATGAATTCAAAGGAGAACTTGATGTACTGATTCTCTAAACATTATGACAATCCTTCTTATTCCTTGTAATACCCTTGATGACCCCTCCAATATATAGGTCTTCTTGCAATCATGAAGTCATAAAACCAAACTTGATTATAAAATGAAAAAGGTATTTACTTGATTGTGAAGATGAAATCTTCACCTTGATCAAGTTGGCAGTAGTTGCAGTAGACATATTGGTGCTTCCTTCGACTCAGATCTTTGATATGCAGATTGCCTCCTTTGCCTTTGAGTAATCTTGATTTATGTAATTGAGCTCCATAAGAAACCTTGTAGCATGCAACATTGACTTGAGTACAATTTATTAAAATTATGACTGAAGTGTAGTGAGGCCCATTCTTGAAAATTATGTTGTAGATGATTTGTTTCTTTGAGTAGGAATCTGAGTTGTCAAAATTGTTCTCTTTATTGAAAGGATCCAATCACTAGTATGTTGAGATCATGCCATTGTGATATGATTGAGATCATTGTGGATCAAAATTGTGGGAGTCACCAAAGTTGTTTCTATACATCTTGAGATCTGACTACTTCATCCTCTGATTGTGTCTTTCAAACCCATTTTTGTTGTATACTTGATGATGTAGGCTACCTCTTCGATCTTGGTCTTTTTCTTTGAGGGTAGATCCTGATTCCTTCATCTAGTTTGATGCCTTGTAGAAAACTTGACTTTTGACTATCTCTTTTCTGCCCTTTCTTTGACTTCTGAACCTCCCTTTGATACCATGTTGAAAAATCTAGGGAAAACACAAATTAGGGTGATTCTTCTTCTCATGATTACAATTTGTGAATTATTTATACAATTAATCTTAGCTTGATCCTCCATCCATTATTAGTGTGTGTGTTTACTTCATAAAATTTCTACCAAAAACAAAAGAGACAAGAACACAAATATTTGGCTTTCTATCAGGGCCAAAACCTCTCCCTCTTAGAGAGGAAAACCTGCACAAAATTCTTCTTATAGAGATTCCATTGACGAATACCAAGACCATGACCTTGGATACATTCTACCTCTCCAAGACCAAGACATCAATCCTCTCACTCAAACATTGCTAAGATCATCATGATTGTTGCACCATTGAATCCATCACTGCTACATCACTGAGATCTTCATTACAGTCTCTTCATCATGTCACTGAGATCTTAATTATTGTCTCTTCATCATGTCACTTAGATCTCGTCTTCATTGAGATCATCATCATTACTACTACCATGCCACTGTCATCATAGTATTGCTGCATCTTCACTTATTGTTCCTTTCATGTGGGATCATCATTGATGTACATTCACATCAGTACCATCAAAACAATGAGGTCATTGAGATATCAAAGTCATGATCCCATAATTCTCCATGCTAGGAACAAGACTGTTTATATCACATAGATCCTTTCTTATCATTAATATGTTAAGGCTATGATTATATTCAATGATACAATGATCACCGAGTATACTATTGTGATACAAGTCATCATATATTGCGTTTGTCTAGAATGTCAACAAGGAGAGTGAATTGTTATCGTTACAACTGTGAGTATGTAGAGAGGGATAACAATTATACGCTATTGTGGGATCATGGTGATCCTCATCATTGATCCCTGTAGGTTTTTCGATGTAACCCTTGTCACTACCTTTTATGATGTCGAGACTGTAACAGAGATATCACTTCATCATTTGAATGTCAAGGTTGCTAGAGGCAGATCTGATTCCTATAATGTGATATCCTTTGATACTTCTTCTTGTTGAGATCATGTTGAGGCTGTTGGTGCTCCTATATGGTTCCAGAAATCTCTTTGTCACTGAGAGATAATGATTATGTTTCCTTTTGTTGAGAGGTACATCACCGAGGAGGAGGGGATTATCATCCTTCCTCATTGTGTTCATTACGCATCTGATGAGGCCTTATGAGATCTTATACCCAACCGAGCTATCCCTCCCGCACCTCGTATCTATATGTAATTCAGAGAAATACGAGTTTTGTATCTTCTTGTTTGTGAATCCCCTGCACCCATATTCACACAAAATCTCATAGAAATGTGAATTCTTCTTGTCTGATTTGCGTTGAACCTAAGTGGGTATTTATAGTGGTTTGTGCCTCTATATTGAGCCAATGTAAATCCATGAACCGACATGTCTATTTCCCAAGATGACATGACTTGTAATTACGTATTTAATTCATTTTTTGGAGCCGACATGATGATCTTCGTTTCGTTTTGCTTGTAGACTTCTTGTGCTTGCTAATGGAGGATTGATATTGGTCTTGGAGGGCTGCTTTCACATAAATACATTTTACATAGGCTATTAAAGGGCTTCTCTACACATGACATGACTCTTTAACTTAATAATAAAATCCTAAAGACATCAAGAATAAGTCTTTGACCTAATGACACTTCTTGCTCATGAAACCCATGTAGCAAGATATACAAAAATTATTTATTCTCTTTATTAAATCAGTTACAAATATCATGTCATCATGAATACCGAAACTAGTTACAATTTCTTCAACAAGAGGTTGGTTTTTTCTCTTGAAACAGAAGAGGAGATGCCTAGACCTAAATCTAAAACTAGGTCTCAAGCAAAAATAATACCTAAGGAGGTTGTTACTGAAGAAGTTCATATGGAAGCCATGAGAGAGGAATCACCTAGAGATAGAGATGATTCACCCTTGAAACATCATGAAGAGGTACCTCCTGAAATAGAGATGACTAACCATGGAGATAAGGCAGCAGAAGACATAATCAAGGAGAAAGAGGCACAGATTGGGGAGCTAAAATATGACCTTGCCAAAGCCAAGTTCATGGTGCCTTTCTTTCAGCAAGAGAATAGAAAATTGAAACAAAGCCTAATGCAGAAGAGTAAATCACAAGAAGACCCTCCATCACCTAGAAAGGAAGATGTTTTGGTAGCAAGGATAAAGGTAAAGAAATCATTGATGTAGAGCAGTTGGAGGAGAAGAATATTCAGGTATAGCCTAGGAGACCTAAAACTATAGCAATGGCTAGAAAGGAACAACATGCAGAGGATCCATCTCCTCCTCAAGCCCAAGATACCATAGATGAAACCATAGTTGTTGAACTTGAGAGTGGCAAGGATTATTGGCTTAAGAGAGTAAATGACCATTTGGAGAAGTTATTGGAAAAGGAAAACAGGGATACCACTGTTATCCATGATAACCACTAGAAATAATTTTTAGTTTTATTAGTCAAGGTTTTCCATCACTGATATTTGCATCTATCTGTTGTTTTTCTAAAAGAGGTTGTTGTGCTTCACATTTGGAGATCAAAGAAGGAAGGATAGGCCTATTCTAATTTTTTTGGAGAAATTTGCATATTCTCTAAAACCCAATTCTCTCACTCGTCCCATTTCATTTGCAGACCCATTTCTAACTCTAGTTGTAACCCATTTTTTAACTCTAGCCGTAATTCCTTTGTATTTCTAACTCTAGCCGCATTTCCACATTTTCATTTGTAATACTTTAAAACCTTCATAAAACATGTTGAAATACTTTTATAAGGATTAGACCCAAAAACATATCGTTGTCGGCCCTTTTCCCTTTTGCAATACATATCAGCTCATCCCATTTTCCTTTTGCGATTGCGATATCGCATATCGCAAAAGCTTCCCACCTATCGCAATTAAGTTCCTCCTTCCACTAGTCAATTGTGATATTTATTTCCCTGCCAATATCACAGAACCCTTCAGCTCGTCAATTGTGATATTGTCTCGCTTTCCGATTGGCCCCCTCTGCCAATATCGCATATTGCAAAACCCTCCACTGATATCGCATATCGCAAAACATCCTCCACCAATTGTGATATCACAAGTCTTTCCTCCGCCTTGTCGATTACGATATATGTTTCGATGCCAATTGTGATATCCTTCCTCCTCACCAATTATGATATTTGTCCCATTGTCGATTGTGATAGCCCTTCTCCCACCGATTGCGATATCACAATCACTCATCTCACAATCATAATTTCCTCCTCCCTAAAGTCCTTTCTGACTTGCGATTGTGATGTATAAGAACCCTCCAGATGTGATATTTTATGTGATGCATTCTATAAACCATCATATCCAATAAATCGGGGAATTACCATGAATCAATGTTAAAAGTACCTTCTCCTATGTTGCGATCGCAATGTAAAAAGCAATGGATCAATGAGAATTCAACATCCATTTCTCCTTCCGGTCAGAGTATGGCGAGGGTATTTTCAATGTGTATCCAGTAGCACGGTCATCGAATAGAATGGAGTAAAAGGTGGGACATCGAGGGTATTTTTTGACGTATTATCAACAGTATGGTCATCAAATAGGACATAGAGAAAAGAGGGCAGTGAGACACAGAAGGCAGTGAAACAAAGAGGGCAGTGAGGCACAAAGACAGTAAGACACTCTAAAACACATTTCAATCAACAAACAACACACCTACCAGCAGGATAAAGGCCAAGAAACAACACAACACGATTCAATGGGCCAGATGTATGAATTTCCACAAATATAGTTTGTCCTTGTTTTTTTCTTGTCTTTATCTTATACATTTCATTTTTTAATTGCAGCTTCATTTCAATCTTTCAAGCTTAATTTAATATTTAAGCTAGTTTAAGTTTTATCATTCGCACTTGAACATTTCAAGTCAAGTCACTTTAAAAGATCTTAGATCAAGTGGAAAATCATTTCTTTACCTAATCCTTAAGAGCTCATTTAACCCATCTCAACTTTTCCTCCAAAATATAGGTTGGCAATCCAAAAATATATGTACCCCATTTTTTCAAGACTATTTGAAGTATTTCCTCTTCTTGGAGCCATAGCTGGTTCAATCTGAAAATGATCATCCCTAGATCCTCACATTCCATAACAAATAGAGAGATGGGATTATAATCAGAAGCCACATTAATAATAGTTTTTTTTCCCGTAAAAAATAGCTCCTTGTTTGGGGAAGTTTTAGTGTCTACAAATAAATGCTTAAACCCTTAGACTAGTAGCTAAGTCTAGAACAACAGTGTAAAGCATTCTCTACTTTTTCTATGATCAACAGATTAAATAAGAGGTAAACAATCCTACCTGTAGCTTTCACTTACTCCTTATCTCCCTTGATCAATTCTGTCGCTCATCTCCGTACTTAATCCGCTTGAATAGTACATGCACATAGACAAAAGACAACAACCGATCAAAGCATATGATAATGATCTATTGATTAAACATAGCATGGAATCAAGTACATGATACACATATGAAATAATAAATTAATAACACAAGCATATGGAAAAAGCTTTGAACACTTTATTAGTAAAAGGAAGAGTTACAACCCATTGCTCGATTCAACATCACTCCTCCAGTTCAATCCCATCTTCTCCTCATAGCAAGCAAGACATTTTGACATCATTACAATACTTGAAATCAACTCAAGTCTTATACTAACAGATTCTCCCTATGATTCAATAATGTCAAGCCCTTGATCACTTAGATGAGTGGTATTTTTATAGGTGAATGAAGGAAGTTATGCCATAAATGGTGATAATGAATGCCCTGCCAAACTTAGGATTTAGTTCCATGGAGGAAGGGATAAAGGGATTGATGTTCCTTAACTCCCTTCCTCATTCAAATATGAGCTCAAAAGAGTAGTTAAACTTGGGAAACTTCTAGATGCATCCAATGGAGAAGAATATTCCTAAACCCCAATGCAATTTCGCTCAAATTCGTCAAGTACGAGCCAAAGAGGGCTCAAGTGTGTTGCATAGCACCCTATTAGTGTATGGTATGCATTGCAGTGCACCCTAATGAAGGCTTGCCTGCGCTGATATTCTTAGAGGCTGTTTCTAGATGATTTCAGTCATGGAACTTCTTGGGAAGCTAAGCATTTTGATGGTTGACTTATTTAGGGCATGTAACAACTGAATTATGGTTTTATGGGCCCTAATATTACTGATCTAAAAGTTGGGGCTGATGTGCCCAAATGGATTTGTAACAGTTTCCCCCTAAAGCATGAAGTCGTAAATATGTATGTCGAGTGAAATGCTTTATCATCTGGAGAGGAGGTTTCGAAGCGGAAGGTGACCTGCATAAATTACAATACATATATCACGATAATTTGATTTTTTCTCATGAACTTTCTGAGGGAAGGCATACCTATGCTCAGCTTATAAACTTTCATTACATGTAAAAATATATTCATCTACAGATATAGACCCATGAATGGATGACCATGAATATAAGGCCATTGTATATTTGATTTAGTATCCTGAAAATATTGCAGCTCGGATGGACGAAACTAGATCCAGGGTCTTCAATCTCATTCAATATTTCACTCAAGTACAAGTCTAACCATGTGAATGGATGATCTGAAGTCGAACATGGAAAGACATCATCTGATTTCCGGCCAATGATGTAAGTCGTTCACAGATGCAAGAGGAATCATTGATAATGATAATGACCCTCAAGGTACTACAATACATTTTGCATAGTGTGAATAAATGATTTGATGTCAAACACCATACAAAGTCTTTCAATCGAAGGCCAGTGATGTCAACCTATCGCCGAAAGCGAGAAACCTGCCATTGATGTATGCAAGCCTCAAGGTACTGAAGGGGTGTTTCTAAGTCAATTTTTTGGATGATGTGCTGATGTCGAGAAGAAGTGACTCGTCGCAGGAGGGCCTTGATGTATCCCACATCAACGACATGAAATAAGGTTACAGATAAATGCTTAAACCCCTAAACTAGTAGCTAAGTCTAGAACAATAGTGTAAAGCATTCTCTACTTTTTCTATGATCAATAGATTAAATAAGAGGTAAAGAAGCCTACCTGTAGCTTTCACTTACTCCTTATCTCTCGTGATCAATTATGTCACTCCTTTCCGTACTTAATCCACTTGAAGAGTACTTGCACACAGACAGAAGAAAAAAAATGATCAAAGCATATGATAATGATCTATTGATTAAACATAGCATGGAATCAAGTACATGATACACATATGAAAGCATAAACGAATAACACAAGCATATGGAAAAAGATTTGAACACTTTACTAGTAAAAGGAAGAGTTATAACCCAATTTTCTCGATTCAGCATCACTCCTCTAGTTAAATCCCATCCTCTCCTCATAACAATCAAGACATTTTGACATCATTACAATACTTGAATTCAACTCAAGTCTCATGCTAATAGCATCTCCCTAAAATTCAATAATTTCTGACCCCTGTTCACTTAGATGAGTGGTCTTTTTATAGGTGAATGAAGGAAGTTATGCCATAAATGGTGATAATGAATGCCCTCCCAAACTTAAAATTTAGTTCCATGGAGGAAGGGATAAGGGATTGATGTTCCTTAACTCCCTTCCTCATCCAAATACGAGCTCAAAGGAGTAGATAGCCTTGAGAAACTTCTATAGGCATCCAATGGAGAAGGAATCTTTCAAACCTTCATGGAAGTTCACTCAAATTCACCCAGAGCAAGCCAAAGAGGGCTCAAGTGCGCTGCATAGCACCCTATCAGTGTATGGTTTGCATTACAGTGCACCGTAATGAAGGCCTACCTGCGTTGATCTTCTTAGAGGCAGTTTCTGGATGATTTTGTTCATGGAACTTCTTGGGAAGCTAAGCATTCTGATGGTTAACTTATTTAGGGCATGTAACAAATGAATTAGGGTTTGATGGGCCCTAAGAGTATTGATCTATAAGTTGGGGTTGATGTGCCCATATGGATCTATAACAGTTTCCCCCTAAAGCATGAAGTCGTGAATATGTATGTCGAGTGAAATGCTTTATCATGTGGAGACGAGGTTTCGAAGCGGAAGGTGACTTGCATCAATTACAATACATATATCATGATAATTTGATTTTTCTCATGAACTTGCTGATGGAAGGCATACCCATGCTCATCTTATAAACTTTCATTACATGTACAAATATAGTCATCTATAGATATGGACCCATGAATGGATGACCATGAATGTAAGGCCATTTGTACATTTGATTTAGTACTCCTAAAAATATTGCAGCCCAGATGGATGAAACTAGATCTAGGGTCTTCAATCTTGTTCAATCTTTCGCTCAAGTACAATTCTAACCATGTGAATAGATGTTATAAAGTCGAACATGGGAAGACATTGTCTGATTACCATCCAATGATGTAAGTCGTTAACAGACATGAGATGAATCACCGATAATGATGATGACCCTCAAGGTACTACAGTACATTTCGCATGGTGTGAATAAATGATTTGATGTCAAACACCATACAAAGCCTTTCAGTCGAAGGCCAGTGATGTCAACCTATCACCAGAAGCGAGAAACCTACTATTGATGTATGGAAGCCTCAAGGTATTTAAGGAGTGTTTCTAAGTCAACTTCTTGGATGATGTGCTGATGTCGACAAGAAGCAACTCGTCACAGGAGGGCCTTGATGTATCCCACATCAACAACACGAAACGAGGTAAATGATTTTGGAGATGAAAATTTGACTGACGACACAAGGTTCAGGAATGGTGGCCATGAAAATGAAGGTTTATGGTATTGCAAAGGATGAAGTTTGAACTGAATGACTTCTCTTAAACATGTCAACGACACTAAGATGAATTGGTAGAATTGACCCAAAACAAAGTAATGGATGGTATGATATACCAACGGTGTGATAATCATCAAGCTGAATGACCCAACCCACATAGTCACAGTGATGAGGTGAAAGTGTCATGTTCAAGAGTGACTTGCTACCATAAAGTTTTCTCGGCTTTTTCCCGTTTTCCCCAGTCATTGCTGACCAGTACCTCTTTATTTTTTATCAATCTTGAGGAGGATAACATATGCTAATTGTATAATTTCACCCTTCAGGTAAATCCATCGCTATTTGATGCTTTAAGAAGTCTAGCGAATGTGAAACTCGATCCTTTTCATGTTTAGGGAGTTTGAAAAGGGACAAAAAGGAAACTCCATAGTTCTTTTTCATAAAATAATCTCTCGAGTCTGAAAAAGCGTAAAATAATACAAGAGAGATATCATTTCCAATCCTTTAATGAACTGGAAAAGGCAAGTGCTCGGCAATCTTTTCATGTTTAGAGAGTCTGAAAAGAGCTTAAAGAGGACTCCACTTTGAGGAATGAGTGGTGTCTAGGGTAGCAATTGGTTCTAGTGATGTTGGAACTTCTCAAAACATGTTGATTGATGTGAAGAGGTTGGCTAATAAGACCACTCATTACCAAGTGAAAGTGTATGATCAGCCAAAGGGATGGTGACGATGGGATGAAAACAACCAAGGCTCATCTAATTAAAGAGGTTGATAGAATGGCAATCCCAAGGGTTAAAATGGAAATGGGTTCATTTTTACACAAGCTTGAACCATAGGGAACTATGATTGGATTCAGTTTCATGTCTACACAAGCTTGAAACAAAAACTATGCTTGGATTCAGTTTCATTTTTACACAAGCTTAAAACGAAAAACTATGCTTGAATTTAGTTTCATTTTTACACAAGATTAAAATGAAAAACTATGCTTGAGATTAGTTTACATGCCCCCAGCATGATAAAAGGGAGAGTCTCTTGTAACTAGATGGAAGTCGCTGCAATGAAGCAAGACGGTTATCCAACACCTTTTTGGCTTCATACAAATAGGGACAAAGGTGAATAGGGTGATTCCCTTCACATAACCTACAGGGAAACTTAACTTTACCATTAGGTGCATGCCCCCCAAGCTTCATTGCATGCACCTAAGTAGACTACTCATGGCTATCAAGTGGATGGAATGAAGGTTCATATACGAGATCAAGTGAAAGACTCGACTAGGATTTTACGAGATCTAATCAAATACTCGATTTGGAACTTGGGACCTTGTTTCATTTTTTAATGAGCTTGACACAAGACAAGGAACTCTACTCATATTCCTTGGTTTCATTTTTTAATGAGGTTGACACAAGACCAGGAACTACCCTCATGGGGCCTATTTCATTTTTTAATCAGGTTGACACAGTAAAAGAACTATCCTCATATTCCTTGTTTCATTTTTTAACGAGGTTGACACAAGACCAGGAATTGTCCTTGTACTCCTTGTTTCATTTTTTAACGAGGTCAACACAAGACAAGGAACTATCCTCATACTCCTTATTTCATTTTTTAATGAGGTGGACACAAGACAAGGAACTATCCTCATGGACGTGTTTCATTTTTTAACGAGGTTGACACAATAAAAGAACTATCCTCATACTCGATCACAACTCATAAGAGGTCATGAAGGAGAGATCTAGTTCCAACGCCCCTAGTACATGTTGTACAACATCACTGAATTGATCGTCAGTTGATGTAGGTATGGAATAGGTTGCCACATAGTTAACCCATGGCGGGGATGACACCATTGGTAAAAAGGGACCATTTAGGGAAGATGGTTGACTGAGAGCCATATTTGAATTAGGAAATGAAAGCTGGTCAACGGTGACAATTCTGCCTTCATCCAGGAAATGGATCACTCGAAAGAGTGTGGAAACAATAGCTCCCATGTCATAAACATCGTCACGCCCTAGAAGTAAGTTGTAATCTAAAGGGCCTGGGACTACCATCATGTTCAGATAAACGATTTTTCCTCCCAAAGTAATAGGTAACTGAGGGAGGATCCCTAATGGTCGATTGGTTCCTCTATTAAAAGCCAATAGATTCTGGGTAACAGGCACAAGCGACGGCGAACTGAGTGCTTGCCAAGCAATTGAGGAAAGGATGCTCACTGATGTACCTTCATCTATAATAGTGCCCGATATAATCATATTACAAAACTGTACTATGATCTGGAAAGCTACCTAAGAAGGAAGATAGAATCCTGCCAGTCGATTCCAATCAAAGGAAGTGACCAGACTAATTGGAGGGGGTCCTGTAAAAATGGGAGAATTAACCCCTTGAATTGCAAGAACTAGAGGATTTTCCTCCTGTCTTGATGGAACAGAAGGACTATCCCAAACTCATTAGAATCTGAAGAAACAAAAAGAACCTGAGTGGTATCATGTTCACTCTCTTCGAGAAAGGTACGATTAGCTGAAGGTGAAATCAAGTCAACTGTTACCTCGATCTGTTGATTTGGGTCGAGTATAGACTCATAGGATTCACTTTCAGAGAGAGTGGGTTTGACCAACAGTTGATTTGAGTCAATCAATTCATCAACTAGTGAAGGATTTAGGGAGAGTTTTTTGTAACCAGATGGAAGTCACCGCGATGAAGTAGGACAGTTATCCAACACTCTTTTGGCTTCATCCAGATAGGGACAAAGGTGAATGGGGTGATTCCCTTCACATAACCTACAGGGACACTTGATTTTTCCCTTCTTTCCATGAAATTTACTACCACTAGTTGATGGTGTGTCACCAACATGGTCTCGAGAAATGACACAGGATGATGTGAATGGGAAGACCATTCTTCTAAGATCTGAGGAATATCAGGACAATTTCGAAGAAGATGATCTCCCGACAAAGCTTGCATGGATATAGAACTTTGTGAGGCTTGATGAGTGGTTTCTCATCAGATGTTGCATTCAAAGAAATGGTTGCTTGGTTGCCCCTTTGCTGAATTTGCTTCTTCATCTTCTTCTTCCCTTTCTTCTTCTTCTTAACCACCTGGTTACTAGTACCAATACTTTCACTAGGCGAAGAGGAAGAAGGGGAGGAAGAGAAAACGGAGGAAGAAGGCAAAGGGTCAACTTTAGGATCATCTGGAGGTAGATTTTGTCCAGCTGGAGGTGTACTCGATTGCGGAGAAATCACGACATTTTGAACCAAGGAGGTTGAAAACAACCATACTGGAAAGCCAATGGTAAATCTGGGAAGGGACAATGTAACCATATATGGAGCACCAATATTTCCAAAAGAAGGAAAAGGACTAGGATTCCCATCAAAAGGAATTCCTTGATCGGTGGACTCCGGATTTTTCGCCATATGTTTCAACCTAAGATCAACTGAGCAAGAATGGAGGATGTTATCTACGGTCAATTATATTTATGTTAATCAAAGTAACAACAAAACAAAAGAGGGATAATCTAAGCAAAAGGTTTACCAAGCAACTGTGAACTGCATAATACCTCCCGGTGAACCAAGAAGTACGGGCAAGAAGTCTCCCCGAATGTTGTGTTCAGTGTATCACAGTGTACAAGGTGGCCAACTCAGTTACCTAAGGATGGATAGCAACCTAGTGTTGTCCTCCCATATATACCGAAAATCACGTGGAGGCCCAATCCATATAAGTGTTGTCTAATGCAAAACCGCACAGTGAGAGCATTCCCATATACTTTACGTACTGTAACACTGCCCTATATACACGAAGGTACGTGGATGAGCTATGACATATTCACGTACATGGAATGAGGTATCACACTCGAGATGTACTGCAGACAAGTTAGTGATAGCTGCTTTGTTTTACGATGCCAAAACACGTCTCTAGCCTAGAACCACTAAATGTTCTCGTTAGGTGACAACGCTCCATTAGGTAAATTCAGTTAAATTTTAAGTTGATCTTCTTTAGAATTTTCCTTTCAAGGTTCACCATGTGATGTATGTTTACAATTCATAAAATGAAACTAATATGATAAGCATTCTTTCCATTCAATTTAACAATGAAAATCCTTAGCTAGTAGGGATAGAGCAATCAGATCTTTGACAAAGAAAAAAGAGCACAATCTAAATGCAAATTCCCTACACTATTCCTATCAGCACACGCAAACTTTTTCAATGCAACATGCATGTATTTCTTTTCAATTTCCCTTAATGTGAATGAACAAAAAGGAAAACTAATGCACAATCTATCAATAAACTCTTTTCATAAAAATGACGATTTTGCGACAATTCCTTTTCAAGGAAAGGAAGACTTTATTACACCTTCGTTTTCAAAGAAATGAGGAATTACGACACTTTCAACGAAAAGAATAATCATATGAATACATTAATCAATCGATCTTTTACGAATGAATACTTTATGACAATTCAATTTTCTAAGGAAAAGATGATTTTACGACACTTTCTTTTGACAAAGATCAATCAACCAAAACACTAACTTTCAACTATAGATTGAAAATGACAAATTAAATACATAGAAAAATTTATCAATCCTAGTCTAAGTAGGGCCAGATAAGGAGATGAAAACCTATTTTCTGAGTCATGACATCCATTTACAATCAGCGAACAAGCATTCAGAAGAATTTTGGGAAAAAACTTCAGCTCCTAGATGGGAAACTGACCCTCAAGGGATCAGCGCAGGCAGCAGTGAGAGATAGTTCACTTTAGTGCACTGGCTCTATGCAGGAAGTACATTGCAGCACATTGTGTCCTTCATTAGGCTGTGCTAGTGATAGTAAGCCATTTTGAAGGCAATTTTGACATAGTTTTGACTCAATTTTCAATGAAAGAACACTGAAATTCAATCAACAACCACAAGTACAGTAAGAGGCTGATAAGCTACTAAGATGGATGATCGCTCCCCAGTGTGGTCGCCAATTTTTTTTGGGAAGTTTTAGTGTCTACAGATAAACACTTAAACCCCTAGACTAGTAGCTAAGTCTAGAACAACATTGTAAAGCATTCTCTACTCTTTCTATGATCAACAGATTAAATAAGAGGTAAGAAGCCTACCTGTAGCTTTCTCTTACTCCTTATCTCCCTTGATCAATTTCTTCACTCCTCTTCGTACTTAATCTTCTTGAAGAGTACCTGCACACAGACAGAAGACAAAAATCGATCAAAGCATATGATAATGATCTATTGATTAAACATAGCATGGAATCAAGTACATGATACACATATGAAAGCATAAATGAATAACACAAGCATATGGAAAAAGATTTGAACACTTTATTAGTAAAAGGAAGAGTTACAACCCAATTTTCTCGATTCAGCATCACTCCTCTAGTTCAATCCCATCCTATCCTCATAACAAGCAAGACATTTTGACATCATTACAATACTTGAAATCAACTCAAGTCTCATACTAACAGCATCTCCCTATAATTCAATAATTTCCAGCCCATGATCACATAGATGAGTGGTCTTTTTATAGGTGAATGAAGGAAGTTATGCCATAAATAATGATAATGAATGCCCTCCCAAACTTAGAATTTAGTTCCATGGAGGAAGGGATAAGGGATTGATGTTCCTTAACTCCCTTCCTCATCCAAATATGAGCTCAAAGGAGTAGATAGCCTTGAGAAACTTCTATAGGCATCCAATGGAGAAGGAATCTTTCAAACCTTCATGGAAATTCACTCAAATTCACCCAGAGCAGGCTAAAGAGGGCTCAAGTGCACTGCATAGCACCCTATCAGTGTATGGTTTGCGTTACAGTGCACCATAATGAAGGCCTACCTGCGCTGATCTTCTTAGAGGCAGTTTTTGGATGATTTTGGTCATGGAACTTCTTGGGGAGCTAGGCATTCTGATGGTTGACTTATTTAGGGCATGTAACAATTGAATTAGGTTTTGATGGGCCCTAAGAGTACTGATCTGTAAGTTGGGGTTGATGTGCCCAAATTGATCTGTAGCAGAAGGTTCAGGAATGGCAGTCATAAAAATTAAGGTTTACAGTATTGCAAAGGATGAATTTTGAACTGAATGACTTCTCTTGAATATTTCAGCGACACTAAAATGAATTTGCAGCATTGACCCAAAACAAAGTAATGGATGGTATGATATACCAATGGTTTAATAACCATCAAGCTAAATGAGCCAACCCACATGGGCATGGTGATGAGGTGAAAGTGTCATGTTCAAGACCAACTTACTACCATAAAGTGTTTCCCCTTTTTCCAATTTTCCCCAGTGATTGTTGACCGGTACCTATTTATTTTTATCAGGCTTGAGGAGGATAACATATGATTATTGTATAATTTCACCCTTTGGGTGAATCCATCACTATTTGATGCTTTAACAAGTCTAGCTAAGGTGAAACTCGATCTTGTCTAGATGGACAAGTTTGTCGCTATTTGATGTTTTTAACGAGTTTAATGACAAATACAACTTGGTCCTTTTTATGTTTAGAGATTTTGAAAAGGGACGAAAAGAAAACTCCACAAGTTCTTTTTCATAAATTATTCTCTCAAGTCCGAAAAAGTGTAAAATAATACAAGAGAGATATCGTTTCCAATCCTTTAATGAGTTAGAAAGGACAAGCGCTCGGCAATATTTTCATTTTTAGAGAGTCTGAAAAGAGCTTAAAGAAGACTCCATTTTGAGGAATGAGTGGTGTCTAGGATAGCATCTGGTTTTGGTGATGTTGGAACTTCTCAAAACATGTTGATTGATGTGAAGAGGCTAGCTAATAAGACCACTCATTGCAATTGTTCCTAAAAAAAAAGGTAAAACAACCAAGTGAAAGCATATGATCGGCCAAAGGGATGGTGGCGATGCGATGAAAACAACCAAGGCTCATCTGATGAAAGAGGCTGATAGAATGGCAATCACGAGGGTTAAACTAGAAATGGGTTCATTTTTAGACAAGCTTGAACTATATGGAACTATGCTTGGATTCTATTTCATGTTTACACAAGCTTAAAACGAAAAACCATGCTTGAATTCAGTTTCATTTTTACACAAGCTTAAAACAAACAAAAAACTGTGCTTAAGACTAGTTTATATGCCCCTAGCATGATGAAAGGGAGAGTCTCCTGTAACCATATGGAAATCGTTGTGGTGAAGCAGGACAGTTATCCAACACCTTTTTTGGCTTCGTCCAGATAGGGAAAAAGGTGAATGGGGTGATTCCCTTCACATAACCTACAGGGAAACTTAACTTTACCACTATGTGCATGACCCCCAAGCTTTATTACATTCACCTTAGTAGACTACTTGTGGCTATCAGGTGGGTGGAATGAAGGTTCATTTACGATATCAAGTGAAAGACTCGACTAGGATTTTACTAGATCTAATCAAAGACTTGACTTGGAACTTTGCTCCAGGGGACCTTGTTTCATTTTTTAATGAGCTTGACACAAGACAAGGAACTATGCTCATATCCTTGGTTTCATTTTTTAACGAGGTTGACACAAGACAAGGAATTATCCTCATACTCCTTTGTTTCATTTTTTTAACGAGGTTGACATAGTAAAAGAACTATCCTCATGGACCTGTTTCATTTTTTAAAGAGTTGACATAGTAAAAGAACTATCCTCATATATCCTTGTTCCATGACTCATAAGATGTCATGAAGGAGAGATTTGGTTCCAATGCCCCCAATACATGTTGTACAACATCACTAAATTGATTGTCAGTTGATGTAGGTATGGAACAGGTTGCCACATAATTAACCTGTGGCGGGTATGATACCATTGGTAAAAAGGGACCATTTAGGGAAGATGGTTGACTGGGAGCCATATTTGGACCGGGAAATGAAAGCTGGTCAACGGTGTCAATTCTTCCTTCATGCGGGAAACAAATCACTCGAAAGAGTGTTGAAACAATAGCTCCCATGTCATAAACATAGTCGCACCCGAGTAGTAAGTTATAATCTAAAGGGCCCGGGACTACCATCACGTTCAGATAAATGATTTTTCCTCCCAAAGTAATGGGTAACCGAGGGAGGATCCCTAATGGTTGACTGGTTCCTCTATTAAAAGCCAATAGATTCTGGGTAACAGGCATAAGTGGTGTCGAACCGAGCGCTTGTCAAGCAGTTGAGGAAAGGATGCTCACTGATGCACCTTCATCTATAATAGTGCCAGATACAATCATATTACAAACCTATACTATGATCTAGAAAGGCACATAAGAAGGAGGGCGGAATCCTGCTAGTTGATTCCAATCAAAGGAAGTGACCAAACTACTTGGAGGGGGTACTGTAGAAATGGGAGAATTAACCCCTTGAGTTACGAGAGCGGGAGGATTTTCCTCCTATCTTGATGGAACTGGAGGACTGCCCCCAAGCTCATTAGAATCTAAAGAAACAAAAAGAACTTGAGTGGTATCATATTCACTCTCTTCAGGAAAGTGCGATTAGCTGAAGGTGAAATTAAGTCAACTGTTACCTCGACCTATTGATTTGGGTCGGGTATAGACTCATAGGATTCACTTTCAGAGAGAGTGGGTTTGACCGACAATTGATTTTGGTTAGTCAATTCATCAACTAGAGAAGGATTTAGGGAGAGTTTCTTGTAACCAGATGGAAGTCGCCGCGGTGAAGCGGGACAATTATCCAACACTCTTTTGGCTTCATCCAGATATGGACAAGGGTGAATGGGGTGATTCCCTTCAAATAACCTAAAGGGAAACTTGATTTTCCCTTCTTTCCATGAACTTTACTACCACTAGTTGATGGTGTGTCACCAACATGATCTCAAGAAGTTGATGACACAGGATGATGTGAACGGGAAGACCATTCTTCTAAGATCTGAGGAATATCAGGACAATTTCGAAGAAGATGGTCTCTCGCACAAAATTTGCATGGATATCAAACTTTATGAGGCTTGACTGGCAGTTTCTCATCAGATGTTGCATTCAAGGCAATGGTTGCTTGGTTGCCCCTCTACTGAATTTGCTTCTTCTTCTTCTTCTTCCCTTTCTTCTTCTTCTTAACCACCTGGTTACTAGTACCAATACTTTCACCAAGCGAAGAGGAAGAAGGGGAGGAAGAGACAACGGAGGAAGAAAGCAAAGGGTCAAATTTAGGATCAACTGGAGGTTGATTTTGTCCAGTTGGAGGTGTACTTGATTACGGAGAAATAACGACATTTTGAACCAAGGAGATTGAAAACAACCATACTGGCAAGCGAATGGTAAATCCCAGAAGGGACAATGTAGCCATATATGGAGCACCAATATTACCAAGCAATTGTGAACTGCAGAATACCTCCCGGAAAACCAAGAAGTACGGGTAGGAAATCTCCCTGAATGTTGTGTTCAATGTATAGCAACCTAAGGATGGATAGCAACCTAGTGTTGTCCTCCCATATATACCTGAAAGTACGTGGAGACCCAATCCATATAAGCGTTGTCTAATGCAAAACCGCACAGTGAGAGCATTCACATATACTTTACGTACTGTAACACCGCCCTACATACCCAAAGGTACATGGACGAGCTACGATATACTCACATAAATGGAATGAGGTATCACACTCAAGATGTATTGCAGACAAGTTAGCGACAACTGCTTTGTTTTACGACGCCAAGACACGACTCTAGCCTAGAACCACTAAATGTTCTCGTTAGGTGACAATGCTTCATTAGGTAAATTCAGATAAATTTTAAGTTGATATTATTTAGAATTTGCCTTTAAAGGTTCACCACGTGATGTATGTTTGCAATTCCTAAAATGCAACTAATATGATAAGCATTCTTTCCATTCAATTTAACAATGAAAATCCTTAGCTAGTAGGGATAGAGCAATCAAATCTTTGAAAAAGACCAAAGAGCACAATCTAGATGCAAATTCTCTACACTATTCCTATTAGCACACACAAAATTTTTCAATGCAACATGCATGTATTTCTTTTCGATTTCCCTTAATGTGAATGAACAAAAATGAAAACTAATGCACAATCAATCAATAAACTCTTTTCATAAAAATGACGATTTTGCGACAATTCCTTTTCAAGGAAAGACTTTACGACACTTTTGTTTTCAAAGAAATGAGGAATTACGACAGTTTCAACGAAAATACTAATCATATGCATACATTAATCAATGGATATTTTATGAATGAAGACTTTACGACAATTCAATTTTCAAAGGACAAGACGATTTTACGACACTTTCTTTCGATAAAGATCAATCAACCAAAACACTAACTTTCGACTATAGATTGAAAATGACAAAGTAAATACATAAGAAACATTTATCTGTCCTAGTCTAAGTAGGGCCAGCTAAGGAGATGAAAACCTATTTTCTGAGACATGACATCCATTTACAATTA
This sequence comes from Pinus taeda, assembly GCA_000404065.3. Lineage (NCBI taxonomy): Eukaryota > Viridiplantae > Streptophyta > Pinopsida > Pinales > Pinaceae > Pinus > Pinus taeda. The sequence continues at coordinate 79,526 of APFE030217356.1, read as the reverse complement.
GCAAACAAGCAATCAGAAGAATTTTGGGAAAAAACTTCAACTCCTAGATGGGAAACTGACCCTTAAGGGATCAGCGCAGGCAGTAGTAAGAGATAGTGTGCTTCAGTGCATTGGCTCTATGCGGGAAGTGCATTGCAGTGCATTGTGTCCTTCATTGGGCTACACTGGTGACAGTAAGCCATTTTGAAGGCAATTTTGACACAGTTTTGACTCAATTTTCAATGAAAGAAGACTGAAATTCAATCAACAACCACAAGTACATTATGTAGAAATGTCTTAAGAGGCTGATAAGCTACTAAGATGGATGATCGCTCCCCAGTATGGTCACCAAATTTTTTTGGGAAGTTTTAGTGCCTACGGATAAACGCTTAAACCCCTAGACTAGTAGCTAAGTCTAGAACAACAGTGTAAAGCATTCTCTACTTTTTCTATGATCAACAGATTAAATAAGAGGTAAAGAAGCCTACCTTTAGCTTTCGCTTACTCCTTATCTCCCTTGATCAATTCTATCGCTCCTCTCCGTACTTAATCCGCTTGAAGAGTACATGCACACAGACAGAAGACAACAACCGATCAAAGCATACGATAATGATCTATTGATTAAACATAGCATGGAATCAAGTACATGATACACATATGAAATCATAAATGAATAACACAAGTATATAGAAAAAGATTTGAACACTTTATTAGTAAAAGGAAGAGTTACAACCCATTTCTTGATTCAGCATCACTCCTCTAGTTCAATCCCATCCTCTCCTCATAGCAAGAAAGACATTTTGACATCATTACAATACTTGAAATCAATTCAAGTCTCATACTAACAACATCTCTCTATAATTCAATAATTTACAGTCCTTGATCACTTAGATGAGTGGTTTTTTTATAGGTGAATGAAGGAGGTTATGCCATAAATGGTGATAACGAATGCCCTCCCAAACTTAGGATTTAGTTCCATGGAGGAAGGGATAAAGGGATTGATGTTCCTTAACTCCCTTCCTCATCCAAATACGAGCTCAAAGGAGTAGATAAACTTGGGAAACTTCTAGATGCATCCAATGGATAAGAATATTTCCAATCCCCAATGCAATTTCACTCAAATTCACCCAGCGTAGGCCAAAGAGGGCTCAAGTGCACTGCATAGCACCCTATCATTGTATGGTCTACATTGCAAAACACCCTAATGAAGGCATGCCTGCATTGATCTTCATAGAGGTAGTTTTTGGATGATTTCAGTCATGGAACTTCTTGGGAAGCTAGGCATTCTGATGGTTGACTTCTTTAGGTCATGTAACAACTAAATTAGGGTTTTATGGGCCCTAATAGTACTGATCTGAAAGTTGGGATTGATGTGCCCAAATGGATCTGTAACACCCCTATAGGAACCAATCTTTGTGGATCAAAAAATTATCCATACGAGCTACTATAAATTATGCACCAATCCTTCAATTGGTCCAAGGAAAAAAAAATGTGTGGCTTCATATCAAATAACTTCCAATATAAGAGAAAATCATCCAGATGTTCTCCAAAAGGATCCCTAAATATACTTACCCCCGCCCCATAAAATTTCTCTAGTGTATCTAATATGGTGTTGAAATCTCCAACCAGAATGCTCTGATGATGGTGTTCCTCTTAGTAAAATATATTCAATGCATTCCAAAATGCCTACTTTTCTCCATAAATAACTAGGGCATAAATATTGTAAATCTTTAGTTTATGCCTTATGTCTCGGTGTTCCAAAATCATCAATATAGTGTTCTAGACAACTAGATGGCTCACTAAATGAAATTGTCATGGATTCCAAATTGTGCATAGTCCTTCAAGTGCTCCAAAAGAACTATTTGTTATATCTGAACTATTTTTCCAAAAGATACCAGAGGCAGTAAGCATTTCTTCCTATGGGAGTTTTGTCTCTTGGATGCAAAGACTGGTAGGGTGAGCATCCTGCACTAAATCATTCATGATTTTCATTTTCCTTTTACTACCCAACCCTCTACAATTTTAAAAGACAATTTTCATTATTTACTAGTTGGATGAGAGGACTAACCATCATCTTTCCTTGGGTGTTTATTAAGATTTGGTTCTTCATGGGAGTGTCCTTTGAAGGAATCTAACCTTGATTGCAACCCCAATTGTTTTTCACATTCTATTGTGATCTCCCAAACTTCTTTATCTGGTTTCCTTCCACATTTTCCCTCGGGTCACCCTCTTGATTTTCCTCTACCTTGGAGTCTTGTTGTTGAGCATATCTAAGTCAACTTGCTCTACGGATTGAGGTACCCCCTTTAGATCCTTACAAGGCTTGAAATTTTTTTATGAGTGCTTCCCCTTCTTTACCCCGTTCTAGGAAAAGCATTATTTTTGGGGATGTTAGGATCTTGGGATTTTCTTCCATAGTGCCCTCTACCTCCTGTGTTAGTGCCACTTGGGTTTCTTGCAGGGATTTGATCTATGGAATGATTTCCCCATATTCATGCACATCCTTCAAGGCCTTGAAGGCATTACCTTCATTGGATAATTTGGAGTATGAAGCGGGGCGGGGGGGGGGAATCTTCTTTCGTCATTGGCTATTCTTGCCTAATTTTTTCTTTTGAGTATGTAGAAATTGCTTGTAGATTCAAACTATTAATTGTAATTTACTAAAACAATAGACCTGAACCTACTCTACTCATTAGCGGAAACACTTAAACGATCATGAAATCATGAAGCATACAAGAGAAAGAATTCAATCAACACATTATACAATAATTTCCTGGGGAAAGCCACACCTAAAAACCCCTCATTGGAGGAAAATTGAGCCTAAAAATGGCCTCCTAAGGAAAAATAATAAAATAATAAACTAAGAGTTATGGATTTTGGAGGGGAAAGAAGAAAACTACTTTTTTAATTGTATTTTTGGCTTATCTCCTTATAGGTTACTCAAATTTCAAGAGTAGACACTCGTTGGATGCAAAATTAAATTATGCATTCAACGAGTACCCATTATGCATACTTTTGAGAACACCCACATTGAAAAAAATTGAAGATACATTAAAAAAGTGTGTTAAACACACTTTTTTAATGTATATTAAATTTTTACCAATGTAGGTCTTCTCAAAAGTATGCATAATGGGTACTCATTGGATGCAAAATTTAATTCTGCATCTGACGAGCATCTACACTTGAAATTTGAGTAAACCTGTAAGGAGATAAGCAAAAAATAAATAAATAAATTTCTTATTTTCCCTCCAAAATATTTACATGTACCTCTTTTTAAATTTAAAGGATTTTGATTGGTTTACATATTATGACATGGAAATTACGTTAAAATTTCATGGGCACTTTTAGGCTAAAATTTCCTCTAATGTCTATTTGTATATTGTATTATTTAGAAAATATGAGAAGATTACAATGCATTGCTCAAGCCTGAGCAACCTCTGCACTATCTCTATCTGTCTCACTGCTTCCTAGACAAGCCCAAGCCAATACTTAACCAATTTTCTGCTTTCCCAAGTCCTTATTTCCTTGCGTTGTTTCCTTGGGTATTAGCTGCCTATTAATTAGCGAATTTCCTCAATATGAATTGTGCAATCCTCATAGGTCTTCCTCTGACTGCATGCACCACCTTTACAATTTGGATGATTATAAAATTGATCGTACATTGTCTGTAAGCTCTAATCTCAACTAGGTAACTCTCATATCTGACATGCATGAGTTATTTATGAGTGAATCACCAGTTTACTGGTTGATCACTACAGGCAGTGCCACACTATTAGACCTCCTACTAGTTCCTCCAATAGATGAAACTAGTTTAACTGACTTTAACTTAGTTAAACTAAATTAATTAATTACAACTCAAAATAAACTCAACCAATGATCCTATAATGTAGGAGATACCCTACATGACTCAAGTTAGACCCTCAACTCGAATTAACTGAGCCAACTAAGTCAAATTAACTTAATTAACTAATACAAGTTGTCATGAGATGTGGCATTACAATTTTATTCCCAATTTAATTCAAAGAAAAAATTTAAATTAGGATTTCGATATTCTTGGACCAATCATGAAAAAGTGGATTCTCAAATAATTTGATACAACTCTGATTGTCACAGTAAATCATTGTAGAATCCATCTATTGAACAAATAACCCAAGAAGGATCTTCCTCATCTAGATAGCCTCACAAGTTGCTTGACTAGCAACCATGTACTCTGCTTCTCCCGAACTAAGTGCAATTGATCTCTACTTCTTGTTAGACCAGGAAACTATTGTTGACCCAATACTGAAGATTCCCCTAATGTTCTCTTCCGATTGGATGGACTCCCTGCCTAATCTTCATTTGTGAAGCCTTGTAGCTCCACTCCCTATGTTCTTTTGTACCAAAGACTAAACTGAGTGTTTCCTTTGAGGTATCTCAAAACATGTTTAGTTGCCTTCTAATAGATTTTGGCTAGCTTAACCATTGCTTGACTAAGTTTTTTAACTACAAAATATTATATCCGGTCGTGTGTTCACCAAATACATAATTGAACCCACAAGCTTCCCGTAAATAGTAGCCTCCACTACTTCACCTGAAGTACCATCTCCTTCCTCCAATTGCCTCCTAGAGGAGTCTTCATGGGTTTGCTTCTCTCCATGTGGAACTTCTTTAGTATCTCATTGGCATACTTTCCCTGGGAGACAAACAGTTCCTCATCTCCTTTCCATACTTCCATACCAAGGAAATAATGCATGAGACCAAGGTCCTTCATCTCGAATTCTCTTGCAAGATCCTCTTTGCAATATTTTACCATCTTCTCATCACTTGCTAGAATTAAATCATCGACATATAATACTATAATCAACAATTTACCTTCAACCACAATATGGTAAAGGTTCGCATTTGCTTCACTTTTGGTGAAGCTCAACCTAGTGAAATAGTTGTCAATCATGGTGTACCAAGCACAGGGTGCTTGTTTCAATCCATACACCACTCAATTAAGTCTGCACACATGTGACTCTCTATTGAAGGTCTTAAATCCTTCTAGCTACTCAATGTGCACCTCTTCCTCAATCAGACCATTGAGGAATGTTTTCTTCACATCCATATGATGTATCTTCCATCCCATATGCATTGAAAGTTCTAGAATAGATCTAATTGAAGAGTACCTTTCTACTAGAGCAAAGGTCTCCTCATAATCAATTCCCTCCACTTGAGAGAACCCTCTAGCCACAAATATGGCCTTGTGTTTCTCCACACTCCCATATGTTGTTTTCTTTACCTTGTAAATCCATTTGGAACTCACCACTAACTTGTCTGATGGTATTGGGACCACTTCCCAAACATTGTTTCTAATAATGGAGTCATAATCCTCAACCATGGCATCAACCCATACAGGTTTCTGCACTACTTCCTTGAATGAGGATGGCTTAATCTATACACTCTCTCTCATTAGATCCATGTAGCCAGTGTTCTGATATGGTGACCTCCTATGACTACAATGTGATGTGGGTGCTCCCACATTCTCTCTAAAATCATGCATCAATCTGTCAGCCTATCTAGTGTGCTTAATTCCATCTCTAGAAGTCTCTGCATGAGTGGGTGCTTCCACTCTCTTCTCTTCTACATGTGGTTGCTCCACATCATCCTGAGGTTATTTTGGAGCTAAAAACTCCTCTTCTCCATGCAATTGAATCTCCCTCTCAAGGGAACATCTCATGGCATTCTCTTCATTGAACTTCACATCTCTACGAACCACTGTCATCCTGTGAGATGGCAGGTACACCTGATAGTTGTGAGGTGTATCAGTGTACCCCAAAAATATGCCCAACTTAGCTATTGATTCTAGATTTTTCCCTACATCCTTGATAACATGACAGTAGACTGATGAACCAAAGATCCTAAAGTGTGCCACATCTGGTTTCTTACTTGAAAAATCTTCTTCTAGTGTACTCATCCTGAGAATCCGATGAGGACTTATGTTTTGCACATATATAGTTGTGTTGGATGCTTCAACCCACAAGGGCAACGGTAGGCCCTGATCATGTAACATCGCAAATGCAGCTCCCACAATACTTTTGTTCTTCCTTTCATCCACCCTATTTTGTTGTGCATTATGGGGTGCTATTAATTCCCGTCGAATTCCTTCTAATGCAAAAAAGTTATTGAGTTCATTCGACACATATTATCCATTGTTATCACTCCTAAGAGCTTTAACTTTCCTATTAGTGTCTTTCTCAAAAAGTGCTTTAAATTCACAAAATTTAGCAAACATCTGATCTTTCTTATGCATGAATAAAATTTAGCACTTATGAGAAAAACCATCTACAAATATTACATAATACATGTTCTCTTGTGATGTACAACACGTACCAAGATTCACAAACTTCGAATCTTTGCCTGTTCCCAGATTAATTTGTGTGTGCATCAATGTAGGTGGGTTTTGGCATTCACGGGTCCCTGAAAGCGATTTTGAAAGTCATACAGTTTCTCAAGTGATACCACACCCTTGGGGATAAGGTTTCCTTTGCTTACATCGGTTGTGTCCTATAGAGACTGCTCGTGCTCATCCTCGTCTATTTCTGCATCTTTGAAGATGTCAGTGTGAGCCATGAAACGCAGTATATGTTGACCATCATCAAAAACGTGTAAATTAGTGATGTTTTCCAGGACAGATGGTTTATAAAAAATATCAATAGAAGATCTATCCCTTAATGGTGACATCCTAGCAGCTACATTCGCCAAGGCATCTACAGTTGCGTTACGCATTCTTGGTACTTAAATAATGTTAAAAGCTTGGAATTGAGAAATGAATCTCCATACCTCTTGTTGATAACTCTTAAGATGGGGTGACACACAGTGTATAGTGTTACATACCTAACGCACCATAATTTCTGAGCCACCTACCACTTTTAAAACCACAACATTGAGGTTGGTGGCTTTCTGTAAGCCCAAGACGAGTGTTTCGTACTCGGCGGTGTTGTTTGTGCACTCAAACTCCAAGCGGCTAGAGATTAAGTGATTTCTCTACAGTGGGTCTGTTAAAACACAACCAGCTCCAAATCCCTCATGTGTCTTTGATCCACCAAAGTACATGGTCCATATGTCATTTGTACAAGGACTGCTTGCCACACTAGTACTACTGTCACTACTACTACTATTGTTACAAACTATTGTACAATTTTCATTTTCGCCAGTTGAGCATGGAAGGAGACCCAACTGTATGCCTGGTGGGGTAGGGGATGGCTCTACAAGATAGTACCCCAACTATGTTTCCATAGTCATCTAATGGGCCCTGAGTCATCCATTCCACATTTTTCTCTACCATGTTGTCCTCTTCTTCGTCCTCCTCTTCTTCTGAATCTGATGGTTCTTACTCTGAATTTTTTGGTTCGTCTTCGCCTCCAACTCCTTTGTTGCCTTCCCATCCACCTATTGCACTTAAACTCGAGCCCAAGACTAAGTGGTTTTCTTCTTCTTCCTTTCGAAAGATTGGAGGTTCCTCTTCTTTTTCCACATCTTTTGCCAACTCTCCAAGAGTGGAGAATATCGCTTCTTCCACATATAAAATTAGCACTTCTGTGGGGGTAGTCTGTTGCTTCCCCTAAGAATATGGAATATCATACACTCCTGGAATCAGTCCAAGGTCTTTAGCAAATTGACGGGTGATGGGACGGATGGCTCTAATATGCTGATATGGGATTTCACATTCAGGTCTGGGAGGTGAGAAATAACGAACTTTAGATTTGTGTGTAGGGGAGAGGGAGTGAGTGTTACTATCTTGACCAGATGATGGATGAGTAGGATCTTTGGGACAATCAGCCATAAACTACTGGCAGCCCTCCTTCTAGCACTGGAAATGTTGATAGTGCTAGACCCGCCAACATTCAAGGGATCTCCCCGATATGAAGTCCCAACTAAACCTCACACCATTTGGTGTAGGAGTCCCATCTGATACGATGGCCCAATTTCCATTCGCTTAGAGATTTGTCTTAGCTCTTATTGTTCATCACATGAGAGTGTTATGTGTGTATCTTCAAAAATCGAGGTGAGTATGCCTGGTGAGTGTGTAATGTAACTTGTGTCTAGGTTCTCTTACTAAAAAGGGGAAGAGTAAAGTGAGTCTCTAAGTGAAAGGTAGTAGTACCGCCCAAGAAGAGACACACGCGAACCAAAAAGGGTATGTCCGACACCTAGTGTAGTAGTCCACAGCAGATGCAGCAGTCATTAAAATTGAAGTGCAAGGGAAAACACATACACCATCCAATAGAGTAGTCCACATCGATGTGACGGTCATTATAACCAGTAAACAAGACAGGTCTATCTAATGTCCCGTAGAGTATTCCACAAGGATGACAAAGCAATGATAAGAAATGCAACACATTCTCCACAATGTAAGTACTAAAACAACCAAAGTAGTTCAACAATCTTAGTACAGGTTAAGCAAACATGCACTACAAATGTTTAAATAATAGTCTTACAAACATCTACAAAACATGTGTGAAAACATGTTGGCCTTAAGAGGCTTCTGAATTATGTTAGAGAATTATATATTACATAGCAATGGAACACATAAGATATTGCAGAAATATAAACATAGAAATAACATAAAACAAGAGAGACACAGATATACGTGGTTCACCCAGCTTTGGCTACGTCCACAGAGAAATAGCAAGTCCTTCTTTTTATATTATCCAGCAAACTGAAGAGATACAACCTACAACAGATCTGCTGTAATTCCCTCTTCGCTCTCAATCTCCTCTCTCTTCCTCACTCAGAATACAGATATACATAGACGCAATACAATTCCCTCATATATAGCGAGGGGTTCCCTTCTAGGGCAAAAAACTCTAAATTAAACATAACTTCTACTGTCATATCTCTGCCTAATGAACGGCCCAAATTGACTACAAAATTACAACATTTTACAAGGCAATTTTACATCTATTCTTATCTTCGAGGGCACTGCCCCCAATCCCCCCACTATGAATATTTTACGGGTGGCGTTGCCGCCCCATTACAAACTAGGGTCCAATGTGGCGCTACCTTTGAATACATAAGATAATCAGGCTCCACACCCAACAATCTCTCACTTGGAGACTGATTATAGAAACTCCATCGCTGCTTCATTTGCTGGACAATGACTCCACTTTGGACCTTGATGTTTCTCATCTTATTCATCATACTTGAAGACCAATTGAAACTGAGCAAATTCTCAGTTTCTCCCTGGTTACAACTTTTGTTAAAATATCTACAAGATTCTGGCTAGTGTGTATCTTTTCCAGCTTCAACTGTCCATCTTCCAACACTGACTGTATGAAATGGTACTTGAGCTGTATATGTTTAGTCTTGGAATGAAATTCAGAGTTCTTTGCAAGATGAATGGCACTCTGGCTGTCATTGTATAACTTTCCCAACTCCTGCTTCTTACCCAATTCATCCAGAAACCTTTGTAACCAAATCATTTCTTTACTAACCTCTGTAGCAGAAACATACTCTTCTTCTGTTGTTGAGAGTGCAACAACACTTTGCAGTTTTGAGACCCAATTAACAGTTGTTCCACCTACAGTAAACACATACCCTGTTGTGCTTCTCTTGTTATCTCTATCACCCGCCATATCTACACCAACATATCCCTGTAGAGAAATTTTTGAACCACCAAAGCATAATGCTTGATTTTTGGTACCTTTCAAACACCTGAGAATCCACTTCACCGCCATCCAATGTTCTTTTCCTGGATTGTTCATGTACCTACTTACAAATCCCACTGCATGTGCAATATCAAGCCTTGTGCAGACCATTGCATACATTAAGCTTCCAACTATTGATGCATATGGAACTTTAGACATATGAGCCATTTCTTCTTGAGTCTTGGGACACTCCTCCTTACTTAATTTGAAATGGCAAGCCAAATGTATACTAATTGGTTTTGCATTCTGCATATTAAACCTTTTCAACACCTTTTCTATGTACTCACTTTGAGACAATGTTAATTTGCGATTCTTCCTGTCTCTAGTTATTCTCATACCAAAGATTTGTTTTGCAGCACCCAAATCCTTCATTGCAAATGAGTTTGCCAATTTTCTTTTGAGCACATTTATCCCCTGCATGTTAGAACCTGCAACAAGCATGTCATCTACATATAATAACAATATAATATAGCTGTCATCATTTTGCCTTTTGAGATAAACACAATGATCAGAGTGACATCTAGTATAACCTTGTTCAGACATAAGCCTGTCAAATTTTAGATACCACTACCTTGGAGCCTGTTTTAACCCATACAAGCTCTTCTTCAACCTGCACACTAGTTTCTCCTTCCCTTTTACCTCATATCCTTGTGGTTGTTGCATATATATCTCTTCCTCTAAATCCCCATGGAGAAAGCTTGTCTTTACATTTAACTGCTCAAGATGAAAATCTTCAGCTGCTATTAGACTTAGAATAGTTATATTGAAGTCATTTTCACAACAGGAGAAAATATTTCATCAAAGTCAATAACTTTCTTTTGTGCAAACCCCTTCACCACAATTCTAGCTTTGTACCTTTGTTTTCCTCTATCTTCTTCCTTCAACTTGTAAACCCATTTATTCTACAATTCTGTTTTACCTGCAGGCAACCTAACTAAGTCTCAAGTCTGGTTATGTGTTAAGGAGTCCATCTCTTCTTTCATGGCTTGCTCCCACTTCTTCCTAGTTTCTACCTGCACTGCTTCTTCATAGCATTCTGGTTCACCAGAATCAGTCAACAATACATAATATAATGAAGGAGAGTATTGTTCAGGGGGTCTACTCATCCTGGTAGATCTTCTAACACCACTTTCAGGTGTTTGAAGTGCTTTTTATTGTTGTGGTTGTTGTTCTGGCTGTTGATCATTATGATTTTCAGGCACCATCACTTTTTTTGTGATCTTGTCAAGCACTGTGTATTCTCTGTTTTTTTTCTAGTTTCTTTTCCTGCAACTGATTCTTATACAAGACCTTTTCAATGAATATTACATCTCTGCTCCTAATGATTTTGTGATTTTCATAATCATATAAGCGATAACCAGAATCATTAACACCATATCCAATAAAGGTACATTTCTTTGATTTTGCCTCAAGCTTTGTTCTATTTTCTTTGTTAATATGGACAAAGGTTTCACAACCAAAAGTCTTTAAAAAAGAGTAGTTTACCTTTTTACCTATCCATGCCTCCTTTGGAATACCACCATCCAAGGAACTTAAAGGCCCTCTATTTATTAGATAAACAACAGTATCTACAGCATCTTCCCAAAATTGTAAAGGCAATCCTGTATGCAATCTCATGCACCTTGCACGCTCCATGATTGTCCTGTTCATCCTTTCTGACACGCCATTTTCTTGTGGTGTTCTTCGAACTGTCTTCTCTCTACGAATTCCATTTTCTGAACAGTACCTATCAAAGTCTTTGCTGCAATATTCACTTCCATTATCTGATCTGAGACACTTCAACCTTTTTCCTATCTCATTTTCAACCAAAGCTTTCCATTTCTTGAAAGTATCAAATACATCAGATTTATTTCAAATACAATAAATCCAAGTTTTTTTGGTTGCATCATTAATAAAAGTAACATAATAACGAGAACCACCAAGAGATGATACCTGAGCAGGTCCCCATACATCTGTATGCACAAGCTCTAATTTTTTTCTCTTCTTTTCTTTCCCAACTCTAAGGAATTTGTCTCTCTTCTGTTTTCCATAAACACAATTCTCACAGAATTTTAAATCGACATGCTTCAAACCTAGCAACAAATTTCTTGAGTGAAGAATCTGCATCCCTTCTCACTCATGTGCCCAAGCCTACGATGCCACAATTATGTATCTTCTCCTGTAGAGGTTAAAGCATTAACAGAATTAGAAATACCATTGCATAAATACAATGTACCAACCTTTCCTCCTTTCGCTATTACCAGGGACCCTTTAGTGACCTTCCAGGTTTTATCTGTGAAAGTAGTTACGCAACCTTCACCTCCCAACTGCCCTGTTGAAATCGGATTTTTCTTTAGATCTAGAACATGCCTTACCTCCTTCAATAGCCATTGATTTCCATTCTACTGTTTTATGAAAATTGTACCCATTCCAATGATTTTATAGGGTTTATCATCACCCAATCGAACCTATCCAAAATCTCCCTGAACATAATCATGAAAATGTTTCTTATCAGTTGTGGCATGGAATGAGGCCCTTGAATCTACCACCCAAGCATCAATAATATTTTCTAATGAAGGAATCAAAGCATCTTGCAACACATCACCTGTTACATTCGCTTCATGATTAGTTTCTTGTTACGCGTCTCCTTCTTTTCCCTTTTGAGACTTGCAGTCTTTCTTCAGGTGTCCTTTCCTTCCGCATTCCCAGCACACTATCCCCAATCTGGACTTGGATCTGTCTTTTCTTGACTTACTACGATATCCTGGGCTTTTTCCTCTTTCCATTTTTCTTCCCCTAGTCTATGTAGTTAAAACATTACCTGATGTCTCACCAGAGATTTTCCGTCGCATTTCCTCGCTAAGGATTGCACCGACAACATCATCAAACTTTAAAGTACTAGATCCAAAGACAGAGTTACTAA
>APFE030217356.1:26791-66957 GCA_000404065.3 Pinus taeda | reverse complement strand
AACTGTATTAAAATCATTTAAATGGTCTACAACAGATCCACCTTCTGACATCTTCATATTAAATAAACACTTCATAAGAAATACCTTATTTGAGGTCGAGGGTTTTTCATATAGTTTGGCCAGTGTCAACATTAAACCCTCTATTGTCATTTCCTTTGAAATATTAAACGCTACCAATGCCACTAGGCACATCCATATTGTTCCAAGTGCCTTTCTGTCAAGAATATTCCATTCTATGTCTGTCATACTCGTCGGCTTCTTTGTCTTTCCACTCAATGGTAGGTACAGATCTCTCTGATACAGATAATCTTCCATCTGCATCTTCCACAGCTGGTAGTTTTGGCCGTTGAAGTTTTCGACCCTAAACCTACAATCTTCCACCATTGCTCCCACTCGAACCAGGAACCCTTCTCTCCTGTGAGTTTATTAGCCAAATAGACCTTCAAATCTGATACCAATTGTTAGAAAATTATATATTACAGAGCAATGGAACACATAAAATATTGCAGAAATATAAACATAGAAAATGCATAAAACAAGAGAGACACAGATATACATGGTTCACCCAGTTTGGGCTACGTCCATGGAGAAACAGTCAGTCCTTCTTTTATTATATTATCCAGCAAATTGAAGAGATACAACCTACAGTAGATCTATTATAACTCCCTCTTTGCTCTCAATCTCCTCCCTTTTCCTCACTCTGCATACAGATATACATAGACACGATACAATTCCCTCATATATAGTGAGGGGTTGCCTTCTAGGGCAAAAAACCATAAATTAAACATAACTTCTACCATTAGATCATCTGCCTAATGAACAGCCCAAATTGACTAGAAATTACTAGACTTTTACAAGGCAATTTTACATCTATTTTTAGCTTCGGGGGCACTGCCCCTGAACCTTCGCCGAGGGGCCACTGGCCCCCAGACCCCCCAGTCGGGGGGGATCGGCCCCCCCGAACCCCAATGGGGGGGACAAGCCCCTGCACCCCCCCCCACGTGGAGGGGTGTACAATCTCCCTGGGGTATACATCTGGCTGAGACCTTTGACTACAGAAGATAATCAGGCTCCACACCCAACAACATATTCATTCTCAACCCTATAAAACTAAAATTGAAACTTCACAACAAACTTATGAAAAAAATAATTGTACTTGCTCAACTGGTAACCTTATTTATGTGCAAACATCCTACTCTACACAAGTTCAGTCGTTGAGTCAAGTGATATCATATTTCTAATGCAACCATGCAAGAAACAGATTCACTAAGTAGAATTCTTGCACATTTGTACTCCTCATGATGAATATCAATATAAAAATATGCAATTCAAACAGAACTGGAACCCAAGTTGAAAATGTGAGAAATACTCAGAGGGGGAGGGCGGGTGAATCAGTATTTTGTGTAATTAGTATTTTCACTTTTCTTTTACAATGTTAATGAGCAACTGAGTAAAGAATTACCAGATAACTTATGTAAATTGTGAGCAGTATATTAAAGCATATAAACATAAAGCAAATCAATGGATCAACAAGCACATCATCACATAGGAACAACAAATATTAGTTGGAAAACTAAACTAGGAAAAACCATCACTACCATTGTGTATGTCTTCTTCTTATTATTATAACGAAAATATTATATCACATCTTGCATTGATGTAAACTTCTACTAGTGTGCAAGCTATTATTTGCAAGAGGATACCACCTCCTCTTGTTTCTCCAACTACCACTGGAAGGAAGCCATACTCCCTGATCAAATTTAACAACCACCACTGGAAGGAACCTACCACTCCCTTATTGAAGGCTCCAAGCCTTAGACCCATTGTGAACCATGTTTTAGAATCTTTCACACTAGATCCACCTAACTTGAACACAAAATAAATATTGTAGGTTGTGTTTCATCCAATTTTCAAACTAGACCCACATATAACATTTTTCTCAATTTGAATAACAATATATAAAAATCTCTCTATAATAAATATTTGATCAATAATCAATTCTACTCAATAATTGAATACGCATTTGACTTTTGCACACCTGACAACAAATACTTTCTCTGCAATAACCAAATCATCTATTAGCAAGCCATAGTTGCATACATCAACAATCAAACCATTCTCATTACAATATAAGTGTCCATGACCCATCAACAACATATAACGACAAAAAGGTCCTCTCACTCACCCAACACATCAAAGCCAAAACCCTAGTCTAGCAACATCGTAATACATCTCCATAAAGGTAGTAAAATTCTGACAATAAGCATCATTTATTCAGACATGACTCATCTTCCATCAAGGGAAATACTCAAACATACTTAACCTTCAATCACTCTAGCCAACACTATGAGTGTTACATTATCTCATCATAAATCAATAGCATAGACAACATTATCAAGGAAACTCTCTGCCAAACCCTAATGACAGAATATTCTCATATGCAATCACATCAACCAGCACAACACGCCTTTCTCAATTCCACTGATATATGGAAGATATAACTCCAGTGTAGGATTTTCCTACAATCACAACTTATTAAATAGATAGTAACATTGTCTTATGGAGGCTTTTTTTAGCAACCACAATATCTCTTCCAAACATATCTCTACATAGCATCATCGTAGGTATCTAAAATCAATGCAAAAAAGGTGTCAACAATAAGTCTTTGAAACTGAACTCTGAATAATGTGCATTTGTAACAACCCCTTGTCGATTTTCCATGTAATAAAAATAACACCAAGGTCATGGGACAGATTCCAAGCTTAATGGTGGGAGAACATCATAATGGGCATCACTTGTGGTTTATTGATGGTTATGGAATTGGCAAAGGCAAAGAGGCAATAATTGGCATTTAATTATTAGAAATAAACGAAAATAGGAGAAAAGGAAGGTGAAGAGACACAAATTTGCATGCAAGGGAAATTAGAGGGAAAAAGGAAAAAAAATTAAGAAAAAGGGACATCAATGATAAAAAGACTTTAGAGAAACAGTTCACATCTTTAGTCAGTTTAGCTTTTGTCTCTCTTACACTCTTACACACTTAAATAATTCTTGGAGCACTTTGGAAGTCACTTGGATTTGGAGAAAGGAAAGCAAGCAAGCAAAGGAAATCAAGGAGAAGGGTGGATTAGCAACTTCAGCAGGAAGATATTGCAGGTAACAAGTTGCATATGTGATTTCCTTATTGGGATGTGAATGCATGATACATGCATTTGTTTATTTGGTACATCTGTTGTCATTGGCATGGATTCTGCCTGGTTTGACAGTGGCTTCAGCCTTGTCTTTCCATTTCTTAGACATCCATGGCGTGATGGGATTCGTTTTTTATTGAGATTTTTATTTCCTTAAGGTTTTAAAACTGGATGAGGTGGTCTTAGGAAAATCCCAAGGGTTGGGGGTCAAGAAGGTTTTCTCTAGAAAGCCCTTGATAGGTGGGTGGAGACAAGAAAATTCTTCAAGTTATGGTGAACGAATTCTGAGGCATCCAAGCTTGGTTTGGTTTTTTTTATCTCAGGACCAGTTTAGGTGATATCACAGTAGCTTGAGAGTGGGGGTGGTTTAACCTCTGGAGTCCCTGCTTGGTTATGTCTTGGTTTATCCCATGAGATCCCACATTCGTGCTTGGAATATGGCACAGGGTGATTGGTTGAAAGAAATATTTGCTTCAACCCAATCTATGGTCGATTGGTATGTGGAAGTCCCTAACTTGGTTGGCTTATGTATATGTTATTATGATCCATTTTCCTAATGTGATTAATGAGCACATGTACTTGTTTCTGTGATGATTTTATGGCAAATTTGTTATGGTCTCTATTTTAGTTATATGTTAGTTATATGCATGGTTCTATGATGCGCTCTAGCTATGACTCTTGTTTATGATTCTATAAGTTATAGAATGGTTAATGAATACATGGGCTAACAAGTGTTGTCACGACTAGCTTAAGAGGGTATTGGGCCTTCTTGGTGATTCTCAGATGAAGTTCAGAATTTTATGATCAAATATGCATTCATGACTTGTAACTTTCATGTTTACCATATCTTTGACGAAATGTATATAGTGTATTAGGCTTGTCTAGGTCAAGATCTTGTTCAAGTTTTTAATGGCTAGCATTGTTATCATCTTAATCATGATTCTAGAAATTTATAGGTAGTTCTAGGAAGTGGTCTAGAGGCTAGCCTGAAAAGTGGCACAGATCTCAAAACTGTTGGCGCAAAACTAAGGAATTTGGGTCATAACCTCTAACATCCAGGCTTATGTATGTGATTATATCCTCATAACTGAATGCATGAGGTGTTATGGGTGTGATTATGGAGTTAAGTCAGTGAAAAAGAGTTCCAACTTAGGGATTAATCACTAGGGTGGTTGTCACGCTCTTGAGTGGTCTGTAATCCCTAAGGGATGGCAATAAGGTTCTGGTATGTATACCCCACTTCCATGACTGGAACTTGGGTTTTAGGTCATGTCATAGTAGCACTTAGATCATGTTTATCCTGGAGAGCTTGTAAAAGTAGGTAAATTTGGGAGAAAGTGTTATAGCATTCACTACCAAATCATCTAGAGGAAATGCTTGTGTTATAGCATAACCATGCATAAAAATCTCAATCTTTGTCATGAATCCTGCATACAACCTATTAAAATAAAAGAATCAACATCAATTTGTAAGCAAACTTTGTCATGGAAGAACCTCTGCCATTATCCGTGCACACAAAACTATCTGAAAGCAAACGTTGTATCATCTAAATCTTTGCATTCAACACCTCTATCACAATAGTTAAAACAAGGTCATGAGAAATTAATCGAAATCTACAAATGATAATCTCTAAAGAACACAACTTTGTCATAAACATCTATAGTATCACTAGATAATGAAAAAGACGTTCAATGCTCAGCAAAAATATAACAACTACGGTCATATAGTGCGCATAATATATATACCAACTCTCAACCATGTGCACTACTCTTTAATTTCCGAGGAAACTAAATCACTAAATCATCACACATTCATCCAAATCTTTGTGAGTTGATCTAAGGGTTTCAAAGTTGTGAAAGATCTGATGTTCCTATAGTAGCACTATTATCACATATTTCTCTACACACAACCTTCAAGCATACTTTGCATTATGCAACCAACCATTGCTATGTGCATAGTTTCATTTATTGTCTCTAGTCTTTAGATGTGCACACTTTTCATGCACGCAGTGACTCTAGATCAACCCTACAACTCATTTCTTCGACAAAAGATATGTCAAAACAAAATGCCTTGCATCACTAACTTTGATTATGAATCAGATCGGGTTAACATATATATTTATCATTGCATTAGATCTACAAACTATATCTCATTTCAAACTATATTGGAGTCGATTTATAACATACTGGAGACAAGCAAGTCACTTTACTTTTACCAATGGCAAAAGATCACTCAACAAGCATCACTTTGGGTTAGATCATGAATAAAACAAAAAAATAAAGACACAACAATTTCCAATAAATTATCCTCTAATCATTCACTAGATATTTCGATGGTGCCCTTTAGAATACATTTCCATCCCATATCCATAAATCAAATGCACTCTTGGTGAGATATTTATAGTCATTGAGTCGAGCTTTACCATGGGCTTTTACTGTGGAAAGTTTGATTAATTTTAATGACTAAATCAAACCATACCTTCAACCATTAATTGTATTTTCACTATGGATGACTAAATCGAACATTCTAGACATTACCCTGAGCAATTATCATGGTTAAAACCCAAAATAATTCACATTTTCACCTACAGGAATTATCGCTAGGACGACACAACTTCAATGAACATCACACGAAGAACACTGCTTCCTAGTGAAAATAAAACATCTTGGCACTATGAAAGCTCTCTTCTTGTCAACATTAGGCAAAATTGAATAAACTATGAGAACCTCTACCTAGAACTCTTCCATATTGCTTCCTCACTTCATCAAGCATCTCTAGAGCCTATCCAAGCTCCTACAACTCCTATGCAACCATCAATACATAATCATGAGACACTACCTATTTAGGAACCTCTACATCCTCCTACAACTCTACTTCCAATCACTGAGAGTGTGATAAGATCATGATCTAGGTTGACATCAAGGCCAACAAACTAGCCATAATGCCAACAATCTCCCCCTTTAGCGTTGATGTAAACCTCCTGCAAAACATCATATCATCAATTCCTTCTCTCCCCCTTTGACACAAATGGAAAAGGGTGACTCAAACTATAGAAGCATTGTTACGACATATCATGCTTTTAGTTATGCTAATCAAGCTCCCCCTAAACATGGAGTAGAACTTCACTATGTTGCACACATCACACTGAATTTTCCTTGTTTCCACTTATTAGAAGGTGTCAATTATATTTAGGACTATACAAGGATATGTTGTGGAAATACATGGCTAAAGTTTTAAATCAAAAGTGTATCAATAATTATGACATGATCATCCCATGCATACATGAACTTTCTACCATTAGCCAATTATCAACAAGAATAAAGTACAAGGCTACAATATGACACACATATGTGCTTTACATGACATGGAATCAGGGACTAGAATGAGATGCATCAAATAAACAAGAATGTATTGTCATACAACCACCTCCTATTAAGGTTGTGCTACCTTGTCTTCTTCTTTATCCTACTGCCATATTCTCCTCTTAAGCCGAAATTAATACATGCATTAGGGCATAAGATGTTATTTTATGGTACTAACAATATGGAAATCCTAAGTGGTATGGGCATGTATTAATATGAAATCCTATAACATCGAATTGTTAGCAACACATAATCATGATCATGTTGTTATGATCAACACTATTCATGCTTTGTACAATGTTATCAAACCCCATTTTGTTATACATGTACACGATGTGAATAGATGTGATCTATCTCGCTTCACTAATTGAACTCATACAAGACTATGCAAACCCTGACTGCACCACCTTCAAATTACATGTATGAAATATCATAGATACACCTGCAATAAGACAATGCCAGATAATACATGACAGACTCATTTCCTCTTATGCCTGCAAAATTGTATAATGCCAACAATGAATAGTTGGAGGCATATAAGATGATCCCCATGAATAGATGCCAACCACATATTGACATCATTTATAAATCTTCTATCAAATCCCTTGGCGCATAGTTCATTTATCCATTGAACAACACATCAAGAGTCATCTAAGTCGTGAATATACTTAAGGATCATATGCATGGTTGCCATATCATTAGGGTTTCAACATAAAACTTTAAAAATTAACCATAGAAAACTGAACCATTGAAATGGTACACTTGTTAATCTTTTTTCATGCATCGCTCCCTCTAAGCTGATAGTGCCAAAATCGATATGATAAATGAGTACCTTGCTACAGGAGAAAAGGTCTCATCGTAGTCGATCCCCTCAACCTGTTAGAAACCACGGGCAACAAACCTTGCCTTATGTTTCTCAACACTGCCATCAGTTGCCTACTTTACCTTGTGAAGCCATCTGGAACTCACAACTAACTTGTCCTGAGGTCTTGGGACAACATCCCAAACATAGTTCCGAACAATGGAGTCGTACTCCTCCACCATTGCATCAACCCAGACTAGTTGCTGCAGTGCCTCCTCGAATGAAGAAAGCTCGGACTCTACACACTCGCTAACCAGGGCCATGTAACCAGAGAATTGCTTGGGTGACCTCCTCTGTCTATGCTTAGAAGATGCTTGTCCCACATTCTTACGCGCATCCAGCATCAACCTGTCAGCTTCCCTTGAATATTTCTGCCCATCTCTTGAAGAATCAGCATGAGGGGATGTCCCCACTCCCGGATCCTCTACATGCGGCTGCTCCGCATCAATCTGAGGCTCCTCCTCCTTAGGAATGGAAAGTTCCTCCTCTGCATGAACCTTGAGCTCCCTCTCAAGTGATACTTGCATGGCTTTCTGCTCATCGAACTTCAGATCTCTGAATACCATTGTCCTCTAACTGTAGGCAAGAGTACCCGGTAGTTGTGGGGTGTATCCGTGTACTCCACAAGTATTCCCAACTCAGTTGTTGAATCTAGCTTCTTACGGGCATCTTTGGTCACATGGCAATAAACTGATGATCCAAAGATTCTGAAGTGACTCACATCTGGTCACTTCCCGGAAAACGCCTCCATAGGTGTCTTCATTCCTAGTATACGATGCAGGGTTCTGTTATGCAAGTATATTGTTGTATTGCATGCCTCAGCCCACAAATGCAGTGGTAGGCTTTGGTCATGCAACATCGCTCGAGTTGCTCCCACAATTGATATGTTCTTCCTTTCAGCCACCCCAATCTGTTGTGGGCTATGGGGTGCCGTCAATTCCCGTTTAATTCCTTTTGCAGCGCAGAAGTCCTTAAACTATTAGGAGACATACTCTCCACCATTGTCGCTACACAAGGCTTTTATTTTCTTTCTAGATTCTTTCTCTGCCAAGGCTTTAAACTCACAAAACCCCAAGAAGGTCTAATCCTTCTTTTGCATAAATTAGATCCAACATCTACAAGAAAAATCATCAATAAAAATAACATAGTACCTTTGTTTAGCGGTGGATGCTGTAGAAAATAGTCCACAAACATCCGTGTGAACTCGCTCCAGGATTGCTCTAGCTCTATCTGGAAAGGAATATTTCGCATACTTACCCAAGGTACAACCTTTGCATGTATTTTTCTACTCAAGTTTTCCCTTGGGAAGTCCGGTAGAAATCTGTTGCATGAACTTCAGTGCTCCATGGTGCAAGTGGCTCAATCTTCTATGCCATAGCTCACCAACATCTTGGCTCTGCACCATCTCAGCTTTGGAACTCAATGTAGCACAGTCGTCTACCTCTAGCTTGTAGAGATTCTTTACTCGAATTCTGATTCGCTTGGTCTGTCCAGTGCTGATATGCCTCAGGAATACCTTTCCTTTACTAAAGACTACATCATAGCCTTTATCTTCTAGCATAGCAATGGACACAAGATCCTTCTTCAGACCTTGTACATACTTTACATTAGTCAGGGTGAGAGGAGCTCCATGCTCCCTCTGAAACACAACCGTACCTTCACCTGAAACACGGTACTTTCCATCATCGCCCATCTCAATCCGCATCTGGAGATCCTTCTCATCCAAGGTACTAAAAATATTCTTGTCACCTAACATGTGGAATGAAGCTCCACTGTCCAGGTACCAAACACATCCCACCATGGATGAAACCATGTATGCGATAAGAGAGAAATCCAACTCAAACTGTGAGGCCAGTGCCTCACCCATCAAATCCCTTTGAGAATCCCTTCTTGGATTTCTTCTATGGACAATTCGTAGTCGAATGGCCCACTTTATAACAATGAAAGCATGGCACTTTCAATTTTTCAAACTTCTTCCCACCATGGGAAGAACTGGATTTGGAATGGGACGCCTTCCCTTTCCCTTTCCTCGCCTTACTCGCTAAGGCTATATTTTCCTCATCATCTTGTTTTGATGAGGATCCATCTCTGGTGCTTCTTCTTATCTCCTCCTGCATTAGATCCGACCAAAGTCATTCCCAATCTGGCAGTTTTTCTCTTCCATTTACCGAGTCTTGGTAGCTATGCCAGCTCTTAGGATGACCGAGGAGTGCAAGGCTCACCATGTCATCATCAATTGTCATGATCCCTACACTTCCAAGCTCATCCTTGCAGGTGGTGAGTGTTATAGACATTTTTGGGCACTGCAACCCCAATCATAAATGTCCGTAAACTAAGGGCTCCTAAGTCCCTAAAAGTGTTGCTTCACTACCTAAAGGAACAAGGTCAGTTGATTACATCATCTCCCAGAAGTTCTCCACAGAAAACTGCTCAGAAATGGACAAAACTAGACCATATAGAATGCCCAATGGAGAGGGTGCGATGCATACTACCTTCCCAGTGTAAAAAGTGTGATGCATACTGGATGGCCCCTCTCTAGGGTGCGATGGGCGAGAATGGACAAATGGCAGAGACAGTTTGCAAGGTGGAGGATCATAGAATCTTCCATAAACTTCTCCTCTGACACTTGCCTCTCTCTTTTCGCCCAGGGATGAGTAAGAGATCATCAATCTCCAAGTGGAATCAAGAACTATCAGAGAGAGGACACTAATCAAAACCCCAGAAGCTGACTCACCCCCCTACAATCATCTATATATGGATCCCTCATCATAGAGATCTAGAGGTTGGAATCTTGTATCTTGTAGAGAAGTGCTATTGGTTTCTTGGTGTAACTTCATAGTGTTGGGTGATCTAAGCTTTACTTGAGGTGAAGAAGGGCTTTATTGCTGGAGGATGATGCTGGATTGGAACAATTGGTTGTAATCCTCTTTCTATTCTTGATATAATAAATCTATTCAAGTTTTCCTCCACATTCTTGTATGTTTGATTGTATATGCATTTGTGTGGTCAATACATATCTGGTCCTGTGTTGTTTATGACTATAGATCTCTATTCTTTGATAGTATTATGTTGCTTTAATTCCACAGGTGCACTTCGAAGCTGGGTAGACGAAGAAGAAGCGGCAAACATCTGTCAGTAAGGAGAGGAACCAGGCAAGGAACCAAGCACAAGACTAAGGTTGGTGTCCTTTGTTCCCCTCTTATCTATTTTTTATAAAGGAAAGCGAAAGTAGTCTTTACTTGTTTGTTTCTAAGATAGCTACCGGTATTAGTGGGAATAGCAGCTCTAAGTGGACATTATTCCCAGTAACAAAATGGTGACTCCACTGGGGAGCGAATAGATTGATTGTTGGTCTATTTGTTTGTTTTATAAACTTACAGACGGAGCCCGAAGTCAAGCCAGCTAGCCTTCGAACTGCATTTTCTATGCAAATGCAAAATAGATCAATGTTGCTTCAGTCTATCTCCGGGTTTTTTTTATAAATTGGACAATCAATCTGCAAACATTCTAATTTCCCTAGTGGTGGCTCTAGTAACCTCCTTAGATCAACCCCTGTGATTTATATTTACTGAACATCACTTACTCGACCCAAATCCCTGAACTGAACTGCAAATTGTGATCAAAGACTGGATAAAAGTCTCACACTAGTACCATCACACCTTCTCTTCAAGGCAGTCTATATGCATCGCACCTCCCATGTGCAGTAGGTGAGATGCATACTGGATTCCCTGTGTGACAGGTGTGATGGTCAGGGAAGGATAATTGTACCTTCAGACTTTGGTTTTTCTTCACTCTTTTCAGTTCTATTCAGGAGTTTTGTTGTCTGTGGTCAGTATATCTCTGTGGAAACCCCCTTCTCTTCCATCATTCGGCCTCTATTGTGCAAAGAATTGTAAGTGTTTTTATGTATTGTGCGCCATTTTCAGTTCTCTTTTACAAAGAAGTAGCGTAATCAGACTGTCATTTCTTAATCTGAAAGTGTCGCAAGTGTCGTTTTCAGTCATAGAAGAGAATCCCATTGTTCTTGATAGTCGATTGCATTGTTACTCTTGTATGTGATTTGAATTAGTAGTTTTTCAAGTGTCGAAAAAAGTTTTCATTTCGAAATCGCAAAGTGTCGCCCTTACCTTCACTTCATTTGGAAAAGAAATTTGTTAGTATTGTCACGTTGGAAAATGATTCAGATTTGCACTTAGCGTTCTTCTTGTCATTCATACATTAAGAAGGCTAAAAACAAATACATGCATGTGCATTTGCATTTAGACTGCTTGGTTTGATTTAGGACAGTGCATTTAGTGTGTGCTCCGTGCTCTTTGTTGAATGAAAGACCCTCAGTTCTCTTTCCTTAGTAGCTAGGATTTTCATTGTAAAAGAAGATTAAACGATTGTTTATCATCTTAGACTACATTTTAGGAATTGTAAACATACATCACGTGCTGAACCTGAAAGGCAAATTTTTAAACAAGATCAACCATAAAATAAATTTAATGAACCTAAAAACGCTTTGTAACCTAACACGCAACATCTAGAAGTCTAGGCTAGAGACGTATTCCCGCGTCGTCAAAACCTGGTAACTGTTGCTTTCATTGTTGGTTGGGTGATTCCTTCACTTTGAGACGACAAGTACCAATACAGACTTGTGCTTCCACGTACCGTCGAGTATATAATGGGAGACCACAATAGGATATATCCTTTATCCTTAGGAAGCCGTGTCTGCCACCCTATCGATCGCAATGCACTAAACACAACATTCAGGAAGATTAACTGTTGTACCATAAAAAGTATTTTGCAGTTTTGCGATTGGTTTGGTAATCCCTCTACCTAGACTTCCAGAGTAGTCTCTTTCGCTCCTTTTCAGACTCCTTAAAGGAAAAGGTCCATCTGAGCACTTGTCACTTCAGGCTCATTAAAAATCGAAGGCGACTAGAGTCATCTTTTGTTTTTTCTCGACTCTTAAAAATTGAAAAAACAAGTTGTGTCAAAGCGTCTAAAATTTATTTTAATCGGAATAACATCACAAATTACCTCGTTGGTCTTTAGGTTGAGAAAAATGGAGTCTACCAACCAAGGATTTCCCCTTGGAGAAAATCCTAGTCCTTTCTCCTCTTGGGGAGATGTTGGTGCACCCCATATGGCCACATTGTCACTTCCAGGGTTGACAATTGGCTTGCCCGTATGGCTCTTCTCTACCTTTGTCATTCAGAATATCGTAATTCCTGAACAATCAAGTCAGCAACTTGATGATACTAGAGTTACCCCCAAACCTTCTACTTCGTTTGTTTCTCCCTCTCCTCCTTCCTCTTCACTTGATGAAGCTGGTAAAGTTAAAAATCAAGTAACTAAGAAGAAGAAGAAGCAGAAAGAGAAAAAGGAAAAGAAGAGGAAGGAGCCAAAAGCAAAAGGGGGCAACCATGCGTCATCTAGCCAAAATCCTCACACCACACCGTCTAAACCTAAATCTCCATGTGTCATTTGCAAAGGAGACCACTATCATCGAGATTGTCCTTGCATCCCTCGGATCTTAAGGGACTGGTCTCCTCGTTTGCACAACCCGGTGTCGTCAACATCTGATGATCATGTTGAAAGTACACCATCAACTAGTGAAAGCGAAGTATCTGGACAGAAAAGGAATCGCAAATTTCCTTGTAAATTGTGTGAAGGAGATCACGTCGTCTACCGTTGTCCCTTCCTAGACGAAGCTAAAAGAGTTTTGGATGACTGTCCTGCTTCATCGCTATGGCTCCCTCCTGGATATAAGAAACTCTTTCCAAGTCCATAACTGGTTGAAAATCCGGATGGCATGCCATTGTGGTCAGCCGAAGCGTCTATCATTGAAAATGAACCCTCTGAATCCATACCAGATGAAAGTCAAAAGGTCGAGGTGGCAGTTGACCCGGTCTTGCCTTCAGAAGGTTCATCTTCAAATGATACCGTCACTGAAGAGAATGAGAACGACATCGTTCAAATTCTTTTCATAAACACAGACTCCGACGAACTTGGGGGTAATCTACCCGTTCCTTTACCGCAGGAAGGAAGTTCGTCGGAGTCGTATCCGGCCGTCTATTCGGTCCCACCTCCAAGAAACCTAGTCGTTTCCTTCGATTAGAATCTACTAGGCAGACCCCATTTACCAGCTAGTGTACCATTCTGAATCATTGTACAAGCTTATAGAATGGTCATGGTTGGTACCATCATAGATGAAGGGGCTTCTGTGAGTATCCTTTCCTTAGCTTCTTGGAAAGCGCTTGGTTCGCCATCGCTTCTGCCTAAAATGAGAAATCTGACAAGCTTTGACAAAGGAACCAGTCGACCGTTAGGGATCCTTACCAATGTGCCCATTACTTTGAGAAGGAAAACTGTTCACATGAACGTGATGGTAGTCCAAGGACCCTTAGATTATAATCTACTCCTTGGGCGTGACTATATTTATTGCATGGGAGCCGTCGTCTCCTCACTCTTTAGAGTAATGTGTTTTCCGCATGAAGGCAGAATGATCAAGCTCATAGACCAGTTGTCATGCCCCGACTCACACATAGCAAATAGTCAAATACCATCCCTAAATGGTCTTTTCACGCAGGGAATGTCTCATCAATCTCTAGTTCGTCCACCTGATGAGCGCGATTGATTCGAGAGGATATGACTGAAACCCAGGGGGCATGCACCCTGGCCTGCTTCGGCAGGGAAACTCTAGGTATAAAGTAGGTTTCCACGGAGGAAAATGACTGGTCCGACACCCGTCCTTATAGGAAAAGGGAGTTAGACCAAAATAAGATTCCCTCGTCAAGGTTAGGAGGTTCGGATTTATAACCACCCTGGTCTAGATGGATTAAGCCAGGAAGTGTTTCTATCTACAGTGTGGATGGAAACTATCTTGCGAAAGCAGGAACTTCTATATGGTAACCTGGAAATTTTTCATTATACCTGGGGGCATGCAAACCTTTTTGCATGCAAGCGAAGAGCAACCATTTATTGGTTGTTTCCTAACTTACATAAAGAAAGGATCTGGGGCAAAAGCTTTGAAAGGTGCAAGCTCCATAAAAAATGGCATCTGAGATGAGATATCCTTATTATATGACTGGCACGAGCAGTTTTTTCGTAGAGTTCAAGCTCATTAAAAATTAAACATAAGCAATGAGAAAATGTCTCCCCCAGTGTTTAAGCTCATTAAAAAATGAACCGATCTCCAGTAAATAACCATTGTGAATGCATTATCATCAACCTTCAAGCCTTGGTCGTGTTCTCATCATCACCTGCATCTTTTTAGCCGATCATATGCCTTCATTAGATTGTTTACCCTTTTTGGGGAACATCTGCAAAGAGTGATTCTGCTAGCCATCCTTGTGACACTGTCGTGATTGGAAAATTCCAAACCTTACCTGGAATCAGCTGCTACCCGAAATCATCACTCATTCCTCGAAAAATGAGTCTCCTTTAAGCTCTTTTCAACTGACTCGTAAAACATGAAAAGATTGCCGAGCGATTACCCTCTCCGGCTCGTTAAAGTCATCGGAAGTTCTATCCCTCCTCTAGATTTTAATCTTTTTGGACCTGAGGGATTATTACACAAAAAAGATCGAGCGCTTGTCTTATTCGGCTCGTTAAAACTATCAAAAATTCATCCCTTTCGTGTTATTTTACGCTTTTTCGAACTTAAGGGATTATATGACGAAAAATAATTATTGGAGTTTCCTTTCTGTCTTTTTTCAAACTCTCTAAAAATGAAAAACGATCGAGTTATCATTGTCGTTAAACGTGTTAAAACCAATAGCGACAAACTTGTCCAAATGGACGAGAACGAGTTTCACTATTGCTAGGCTCGTTAAAACATAGCAACGGCTTCGCCCGAAGGGCGGATTATATAAAAAGCATATGTTATCCTCCTCAAGCTTGACAAAAATAAAGAGGTACTGGTCAACAATGACTAGGGAAAATTGGGAAGAAAACTTGAAAAAACTTTATTGGTAGCAAGTCGCTCTTGAACATGACACTTTCACTCCGTCCGAGTCGGGTTGGGTTATTTCGTTCACCGGTCATATTACCATTAGTCCGTCACACCATCCATCTTTGGGGTTAACGCTACCTATCCATCGTCAGTGTCATCGGTATGTTCAAGAGAAGTCGCTCAGAGAATTAACCTGTGTCTCATCCGCTGCAATACATTCACTCTCCATTCTTTCATGACCGCCTCCCTGAACCCTATATCATCAGATTGTTTTCACCTTCAAAATCATTTGCTCCATTACGTGTCGTAGATGTGGGATTCATTAAGGCCCTCCTACGATGGGTCACTTCTTGTCGAGATCAGCTCATTATCCAAGAAGTCGACCTAGGAACAACCCCTTTCAGTACTTTGAAGCTTGCATGCCTCAATGGCAAGTTTCTCAGTTTCGGCAACAGGTTTACATCAATGGCCTTCCACTGGAAGATTTTATGTGGTGTTCGATGCCAAGTCCCTTTTTCACACCACCTGAATTGTATTGCAGTACCTTGAGGATCATTGTCATTATTGGTGATCCCTCTCGTGCTTATTAACAGCTTACATCATTGGCTGGTAATCAGGCGATGTCTTTCCATGTTCGACTCCAGAACATATTTCACATGGATCGACTTGTACTCTGAGTGAATATTGAACGAGTTTTGAAGACCCCATATCTAGTTTCATCCATCCATGCTGCGATATATTCAGGAATATAAAGACATCAAATGTACATTATTACCGAACAGATGATCATCCAAATCAAAGGATGATGAATCCGTCCGAATCATCAGTCTGCTGCACAGACGGTTGTCTGTCCTATGTACATGAGAATGAATTTATAAAGATGAGCATGGGAATGCCCACCTCAGTTGGATCATGAAAAATATTATGAAGATAATGTATTGTATTGTATTTTATTACAGGTCACCTCCCAGCTCGAAAAAACTTTGGATCCTCATGGTAAAGCATTTCACCCGACATCAAAGATTAACGACCTCATGCTTTAGGGGGCAACTGTTATAGACATTTTTGGGTATTGCAACCCCAATCATCAATGTCCATAAACTAAGGGCTTCTAAGTCCCTAAAAGTGTTGCTTTACTACCTAAAGGAACAAGGTCAGCTGATTACATCACCTCCCAGAAGTTCTCCATAGAAAACTGCTCAAAAATGGACAAAACTAGACCATACAGAATTCCCAATGCAGAGGGTGTGATGCATACTACCTTCCCAGTGTAAAAGGTGCGATGCATACTAGATGGCCCCTCTGTAGGGTGCGATGGGCGATAATGGACAAATGGCAGAGACAGTTTGCGAGGTAGAGGATCATAGAATCTTCCATAAACTTCTCCTCTGACACTTGCCTCTCTATTTTCGCCCAGGGATGAGTAAGAGATCATCAATCTCCAAGTGGAATCAAGAACTATCAGAGAGAGGACACTAATCAAAACCCAAGAAGCTGACTCACCCCCTACAATCATCTATATATGGATCCCTCATCACAGAGATCCAGAGGCTGGAATCTTGTATCTTGTAGAGAAGTGTTGTTGGTTTCCTGGTGTAACTTCATAGTGTTGGGTGATCTAAGCTTTACTTGAGGTGAAGAAGGGCTTTCTTGCTGGAGGATGATGCTGGATCGGAACAATTGGTTGTAATCCTCTTGTTATTCTTGATATTAATAAAGCTATTCAAGTTTTCCTCCACATTCTTGTATGTTTGATTGTGTATGCATTTGTGTGGTCAATACATATCTGGTCCTGTGTTGTTTATGACTATAGATCTCTGTTCTTCGATGGTATTATGCTGCTTTGATTCCACAAGTGCTCTTTGAAGCTGGGTAGATGAAGAAGAAGCGGCAAACATCTATCAGGAAGGAGAGGAACCAGGCAAGGAACCAAGCGCAAAACTAAGGTTGGTGTCCTTTGTTCCCCTCTTATCTATTTTTTATAAAGGAAAGCGAAAGTAGTCTTTACTTGTTTGTTTCTAAGATAGCTACCAGTCTTATTGGGAATAGCAGCTCTAAGTGGACATTATTCCCGGTAACAGTGAGCTTGTTCAAATATGTAGAGATCGTGTTGCCCTTTTCACACTTGATTTTTTGAAGCTTGTCTTTTAGCGCTAGCTTCGTCTGATCGCTGCTGTCCACATCAAAAACAATGTCTCCTTCCCATGGAGACTCGAGACTATGTGGTCTCGAACTCCCTCCAGAAGGATTCTCCTTGCTCTAGCCACACATTTCTTCCATTCTGCCAATTCTGTAGCATTAGCCGCTGCGGGCTTGGGGACTTCTTGATCAATGAAGTCCCTTAGACCGTTATCCTCTAATACTACTTCCATGCGATCCTTCCAGGCTATATAATTCGAGCTGCCATCAAGGGCATACTCGAGTCTTAAACCGTTGAACGCCATTGGTGAAATTGAGATGTGATAAGAACTCGATTTCTATATTCAGGAACCTCAAACTTCCAATTTCTCCCTTCTTGTATATTGTTCTTCACTTTGATCACCTTTGCTCTGATACCATGTAGAAATTCCCACTGTAGATCAACAGATTATGCAATATACTAAAGCAAAATACAAGATCTACTTCTACAAAAAACTTGCGGAAGCCTAATTGAATTTGAGCAAGATCAAATAGAACACATATAACTGAGAATGAGAAATCAATGACACATGAACACAGAAGAATACTCTGGGGAAAGCCCCAGCTAAAAACCTCGATCTTTGTATTATCATACAAGTGGAAATATGTTCAGATTACACAAAGAATCAGCTCACAAGCTATCTTGCTCTTAGTACAATCGAACAATACTGCTCATAGGCTGAATAGACACAAGATATGCCTTCCCTCAACCCTCCAAACCTCCTATTTCTTGCGCAATTTTCCTTGGGGTCCAATGCTGCCACCTGTGTGAATTGGCCTCATCACACACTCACCAAACCCAAAAATAACTGCGCAATCTCCAAGGAATGAATTCCTTCTATATGCAAGAGAGATCCTTCAAGGAATATTCCTACAACTGATAGTACATTGTCCCATCATCTGATCTCGACTGGGTCTTTGTTTGAACTGACATGCATGAGTTATTTATGAGAGAATATTCAGTTATCTCAAGTGTAGCAATTACATGCATGCATGCATTAACTAACTGAACCCACAATTAGTTCAACAAACTATTTGAACTAATCTAACTGGACTTAACTCAGTTAACTGAGCTAACTAATTACAACTTAAATTACAACTCATCCTTATCTCTTTAACTAAGGGATAAATTCCTCAATGAATGGGATAAATGTTGCATGTCCTCACATAGACTTAATGTTTGATTTTGTCCAACTAATTAATTCAAGATGAAATAATTAATTATTAATCAAACAGCTTCTATATTTAGTATTTCTTGTTGCTATTTTCAACAAAAACAAGGTCATTAAAAATTAATCAACATCTACAAATGACAATATTTGTAGAACAAAACTTTGCGAAACCTTTGTAATCTCACTAGGTAATCCAAATGATGTTCAATGCTCAGTAAAAATATAACATCTAATGTCATATAGTGGACAATAACATATATATATATATATAATATGTCCACTATATGACATTAGATGTTATATTTTATATATAGAAACACTTAACCATGTGCATTACTATTTAATTTATGAGTAAACTAAATCATAAAACCATCACACATTCATACAAATATTTGTGAGTTGATCTAAGGGTTTCAAAGTTGTGATAGATTTGATGTTCTAGCAGTTTCACTATTATCATACCTTTATCCTCACACACCCTTCAATCATACTTTGCATTATGCAACCAAACATTACTTTCTATTCGCACAGTTTCATTTATTGTCACTAGTCTTCAGATGTGCACTCTTTCCATACGCACAGTGATTCTAGATCAACCCTGCAACTCATTTCTTCAGCAACAAATATGTCAGAACAAAATTCCTTGCATCGATATCTATGTTTCCATATCAGATTATATTAACATATATCTTTACCATTGCATTGGATCAACAAACCAGATCTCATTTCAAATTGTATTGGAGTTTATTTCTAAGATACTAGAGACAAGCAAGACGCTTTACTTTTACCAATCACAACTAATCAATAAACAAACATCACTATGAGCTAGATCATGAATAAAACATAAAACTAAAGACAAGTCAATTTTCAAGTGGTTCTCCTCTAATCATAGTCTATATATTTCGATGGCACCCTTCATATTACATTTCCATATCATATTCATAAATAAAATGCACCCTTGGTGAGATATTTATAGTCTTAGAGATTCTTTAACATAGGCTTTTACGGTGGAAATTTTGATGGTATTTTATTGACTAAATCAAACCATACCTTCAAACATTGATTACATTTTCACTGTGGAGGACCAAATCAAACATTCTAGACATTACCATGAGAAATTATCATGGTTAAATCCCAAGATTATTCACATTTTCACCTAGATGCCTCATCATTAGGATGACACTGCTTCCCAGAGATGAACATCACACGAAGAAAACTAATACCTAGTGAAAATGAAACATCTTCACGTTGTGCAAGCTCTCTTCCCAGTTGCAATAGGAAAACTTGAAGAAACTCTAAGATCCTCTGCCCAAAACTCTTCCACACTACTTCCTCACTTCATCGGGAATCTCCAAAGCCTACCTAACCTCCTACAACTCCTCTACAGCCATCAAGACACCATCATGAGACACTACCTATCCAAGCACCTTTGTATCCTCTTGTAACTCTACTACAAATCACCAAGAGTGTGATAAGATCACAATCCAGGTTGACATCAAGGCCAAAAAACTAGCCCTAATTCTAATAGAAAATGTAATTTATGGCATGAAAATTATACAAGAATTCCACTAATGAAATCCTCAAAATATGTTTCTACTTTATCGTAAGAAAGGTCAGGAATGATATCTTCATGATCGACAAAAAGATTTTCTTCCAATTCAAGAAAATGGAATTCTAGGAATGAAAATTCTTTATCATAATTAGATAGCCTTTTTTTACTCTCATAAATATTCCCATATAAATTAGTATTCAAACTTCCGCATATATATTCTGAGGAAATATTGACCTGGTAAGAAAAAAATTGAGACCTTTCTAGTCGCTCCTCTTCTATTACATCTTCAAGAAGAATAGGAGTTGCTACAAATTTTGTCTTGCCTGCACATAAGTCTATAAAAAAAATCCCAGAAGTTGGTAATAGAATTTATTAACTTGGGAGGTAAGTTGTCAACCCAACCTCTATAATTTAGTTTTATTGGATCATAAAACATAATTGTGTACACATCATGGTGTACACATCATGGTGTTCAATCTCTAGGCAATCAGTAAAATGTTGAAAATCTAAAAGGTGTTTTATTGTTTCTCTTTGATCATCTCCAGTAAAGTATGGGCACATCTCATGAGATTCATCATCTTTAGGCAAATGATTAGGGAAACCAAGAATGTTTTTGAAGTCTAAACATGCATACATTGAACTGATCACAGTGGTAATTGAGTTCGCCATTTAGATGGTGGAGTTTCCAGTGAGTCCTAACCATGGAGTCGCTAGGTCAAAGATATCAACCTACCCATTTCTGATTCACCATCAAGAAAGAGGTTTTTTCATTATCCCAAGGAAAAAATAATTTCATTACTTTGTTCCCCGACAACGGTGCCAAATGTTGTATCTTTTATTTGGGATAGTTTATGGTTTGGATTTTTTTCCATGAAAACAAGTTGACCTACTTTAGGTCCAAGCTGGCCCTTGAACTAGAGGGGGCTCCCTCAAATGTTATGAGGCTTATTTTCTTTTCACTATGATTAAATTGTAGCATTTTAAGCACAGTGGCCAGATTTGTATCAAGGGGTTTGTTTTAAAGGTGGTTGCTTAGGGTTTCAAAGCTTTGCTTAAATTAATAAAGACCTCTCTTTCTTAAGTCTAATCAAAGTACTACCATCCAACCATAATAACATGATAGTTTGAAACAAGTGAACAAAATATATAACAATATAAAAGATAACATACATACTCATACTAAATATTGATATTACTTAATAAGACTAGAAAGTGTGAAGAAGAACCTTCAACAACTCAACAATAGTACAAATCGCAATTATATAGAAGGCAACAATCTTCATATTTAGAGGGACTAATATAACAAACTATCCATTTAGTCTGCTCAATGATGAATATAGCTTTGATGGGGGGAATAATGAGGTTGATTCTTAGTATAACCTCTCCTTATGATCCACAAAACTTCAAAATGTATGAAATAAAAAGATAATGAAATACAAGAAAGTACTCACATATGAAACAACAATGCCATCTGTTGAACCATAAATCTTTGATTAAACTTAGAAAATGTCAAGTTTTTACAAACAAAAAATAAGTCTCATTGGCCCCCAATAGTGAACCCTTACTACATTACAAATGATAATATTTATAGAAAAATAAAGCTACTAGTTGTTACCTACCCTTTAGGAATTAAAATCTAACAATAAACCAAACATAGATAAGAATTTTGATTTTTTGTAGGAATGTGGAAAGAATAGAAAATAATCCACCTTCAAATATGGAAATTGATTCACTAATGTGGATCCTTTGCCTTTTAAAACTAAAATTGTTGATGTTGTTCGCTAAGAATTTGTTAGCTGCCCATTAAACTAGACAAGCTCTGCCACCTATTCTAATAGTTGTTCTTTCATTCTATTTTTAAGGAGTGTAATTTTGACCCCATGTTGCAATATGATTTAGAAATTTTTAGTATTAGTTTGAATATAACTTTTACAATACTTTGGGAAATGTAAAGAGTAATGCCCAAAATTACTCCTCTCTTAAAAACCAAAGCTTTCACAAATTCTTTATACATTATGCTATCACAACTGGCATTTTGTTTGTTAGTCCCTTTCAAAGGATTGTAGTGCAAATATTGATACTAAGGCATGAAGGGGGAATTTATTTGCCAAAACATGGTAAACAACAATGTGGACTAAGTCTTTCACATCAAGTATCAGTTCCATAATATCCAGTGCTATTGCATTTGAACGCAGAGTTGAAAAAACTAACATTTTATGCACCTTAGCATTTTTCTCAAAAACCAAAGCTTCCTTGTAGAGATTGACAATGTTCACATTTTCAATATTGTTTGCAAAGTGTGCCAAAGCATGAACACTATAAACCCTAATGGGAATTTTATCCTGCATCTGTCTTTGCATGCAGTCTATGACTTAATCCCAAACTTCATTTCTCATTTCTGCATTTTTTGGTAAGGTCATAATCATCGGGTGAGAAGAAAATATTAGAAATGTGTTATCATTGATGGAAAAGGCGATGAAGATGAAGGCAAAGGCAAAGAAGATGATTGGAGATTGTGAGAATATGTTTTCAAAGGATGTGCTCATTGATCTCAAGTATTGATATGTTGTTGCCCACAAAGGTGATGTCATTAGTTCATTGATGTCATAGGTGTCAATGGTGGTGTATCCATATCAAAGGTGATGAAATGTAAAAAGAAAAACATATTGCAAGAAGAAGGAACATCAACACATGGCAAAGGAAAGGCTCATATGTTACCAAGCAGATTGGTGAACAATAGTGGTGGACCTAATTGGTAAAGATGTAGGATATTTTAAGCCATTTCTAGCTCATAATATCATATCAAATTTATTTGAAATCCACTTATCTGAAAAGAGCCCTGAAAGAGCTTTCCATTAGTATATGGAAGTTCAAAAATGGCCTCTTAGAACGTGAGTTATGGCTAGTCAAAGGAAGGGACCCCAAAAGTCAAAGATTGTAGAGCTATCAGTTGTAGAGGACATTTGGCGCATGTTTATGTTTTCCATTTTAGCCAAACATTGTGAATAATTTAGTAGAGAGGTCAAATAGAGAGGCGAGTATACTTGGCTTTGACAATAGTGGCAACAAAGTGTTTCATTGGTGGAAGTCTACAAGTGGGAGGCCCCACTTGACATATCATCCTGACAAGTGCTTCCCCAAAGGATTCAAAAGAGCGCATAATGTGAACACTCAAGATGATGTTAGCATGTGCGAAGGTTCTCTTACAACAATAGCGGAAACGACAATTGATTGGCAGAGTTTTCAAAGTGGCAGTCCAGAAGTAACCACTCAACTTGGGAAGGCTAGCCTGAAACAAACAAAGTGTGCGCAAAGGCTTAGGCCCGAGATGGTATATGGTTTGGAAATGTGTGGCTAGGTGAGGTGTGGGAGGTCTAAAATCTTGAATCCACTATTTTTTCCCAAAGGAAAAATAAAGGCGCAAAGGGAGAAGTGGTTAGGATGACGAGCACGGGAGATAGAAACAAGTGTTGACATCTAGAGTTCCATCAAGTTACGGATTGCACACCACGTCATGGTTTTGTGGTAGTTTTGTGTGTTAATCGACAATGGTCCTTTGGGCTAATTAAAATATATAAGCAGTGCATGGATGTTTTAAAAAGGCTTAGTTCCTTATTCATGAGTGGGTTGGTAGGTGATTAGACAACCAAGTGCCAGTGCATCTGCAATGTGAAATAAGCCCTTGGGGCTAGAATAAAGTGAAACGGCCCACGAAGTTTTAACATGCAGTTGATTTATATTTTAAAGCGCTTTGGGGCTATAGTATAAAAAGTAGAATTGACAATGTTTTACATAAAAGTGCATTTGGAAGCACTTTGGCTCATATGGAAATAAGCTCGTGAGGCATATGACATGTAGATATATATTTGGCAATGTTTTTTATTAAATCCTTCAAGCTTTGGCATGAAATAAGTCAACGACTTTGAAACTTGGCATATATGCCAAATATAATAAGGCCTGGAGTTAGAGCTAAAGCAGAAATGAATGAGTTGGTAGATAATTTAGAGGCATGGATAGCATTAGAGGTAGTTACTGAAAAATGCTAACTTGGAGAAGCGCCAGAATTAGGAGCACTGCTAACTCCTATAACAATTCCAAAATAGAAAAATTGAGCAGTTAAGCTCATTTTTTCTTGCAGAAACAGGTAAGGAGACATTAAATACTTGGAGATTAGATGTAGATAACTTGATAGAAGAAAGACAATGCCAAAATTAAAGCAATCACGAAAGCATTCAAGTCCAATATAACAAAAGATTCAAGCCAAAAATATCCATCCAAATTCCTTTATAAGAAGAATCGAGTTTGCAAAGTGTAGGTTTGTGAAAGAGTGCAACTTTGTTGGTTGTGAGCATGTGTGGAAGGTTTTTGGTGCAATGAGATGCATAGTGTGAGTATGAGCCAAGGGTGAATCAGAGATAAATTTTGGTGTCTAAAAGGTGTTAAGAAGGAAAAGAATGAATTGGTGAATGGAGTTTTTAATGGTGAAATCAGGCATTGCAAAGGATTGATCTTGCTAGTGTGTTTGGTGATTTGTTCAAGAATTGGATACTTGTTGAAGGAGTTTTAATGGTGGTCTTGCTGAGTAGTTGAGGTAAGAAAGTTATTTGTTTGTGGAAGGAAGTGGACCATTCGTTTGAGTTTGAAAATAGATGAAAGATGGATTAAAATGGCTAGCAAGTGGTAGCTTGCATTCCAGGGGAAAGAGTCCCTTTCAACATTGGTTAATAAATGAACAGGGGTAAGAGCCCCTTTCAGTAGTGGTTGATAAATGGGCAGGGAAAATAGTCTCTTTCAACAGTGGTTGATAAATGAGCAGGGGCAAGGGTCCCTTTCAGCAGTGATTGATAAACGAGCAGGGGCAAGAATCCCTTTCAATGAAAATTGGTAAACGAGCAAGGGCAACAGTCCCTTTCAGTGAAAATTTTTAAATGGGCAGGGATAGAAGTTCCTTTCATTAGCACTTGATAAACTTACAAGTAGTAGCCTATGGGGCAATGATGTAATAGCAAGTTGAAGCTTGTATTTGTCAAAAGAAATAAAAGGAAGATTGATGTATTGTGTATGTTGCACATGTGTATGATAATGGTTATGATTTCTAAGTTTAGACTTATATGATCCATATTAATAATAACAAAATCTTTTGGAAAAAATCACATAGGAGTAATATCGTCGACGCGTTTCGAACCAACCAGTGTGGTTCATCTTCAGGACAAGATGATGAATCAGATCCAGGCAATGAAATAAATAGATGAAGAGAGCAGCTAACTAGTCGTTAGAAAAAGCAGCGAGTTTAACTATAAATATTTATTTATTTATTTATTATTATTTTATTTTTTATTTTTAGATTTTTATCGAGATTAAAAAAATTTAATTATTATTTTTTGAATAAATCAATTTAAGTTATAATGTTATATAAATAAATAAATATATAGTATATATATATATATTTATTTATTTATTTATTTATTTATCTATATATTATTTATTTATATAACATTATAACTTAAATTGATTTATTCAAAAAAATAATAATTATATATATATATATATATATATATATATATATTTATTGGAAAGTTTGAATTTTAAATAACATCAAATTAAATAATATTTATATTATAATAAAAACTAATATTAATATCGTCGACGATATTACTCCTATGTGATTTTTTCCAAAAGATTTTGTTATTATTAATGGTTACGATGTTATGTTTTACATGATTGAGTTATGATGTCGATTACCTGAGTGGATTCTAAAGTGATTAAAAAGTATAAATTGTTAAGAGTTGTATAATTTAATCATATTATTGATCCACCCCCCGAGTAGTGTCCTAGTTTCCATTGTTTCTAACAAAATCTCAGGCAATAATGAGGTCAATATACCTTGACAATATATAAGAAACATCATGGGTCTAGTCACATTTTCTCATATGGATTTCATCTGGTCCCAAATATATGGCATGTCCACCCAAGAGGAACTTTGTTGATTTGGAAACTCCTAAAATCCTCGAATGTGCATATACTTTTCAAACTTCTCACTATAAAGATTTAAATCCTCCATGATGTCAGTTAGAAACTGTATACCACATATAGCCATCACCAGACAACGCTTCATGTTGTCAACTGTGATATAACATCATGGTCTCAAAACTGCATATGTCCATATATGTTTTTTAATTTCTTCCTTGTTAATCTGTAAACTCTTTGCAATAGAACTTGTGTCAATTTGATAGTTAGCCATTACCCACTTAAACCAGTAGAACATTTCTTCTATTTGATCAATGGGTGTGGATCAACATTTGACCCATTCTTCTTATAGTGATTTTTTATTATAACACACCAATTTTATATGATTGGACCACAAGGTCGTGTATTGATGTTGAAAACCCATAGTGGAACGCAGAGGGGGGTGTAGTGGTATTAGAAACCATGAAAGGGGGACCATG
Source organism: Pinus taeda (assembly GCA_000404065.3). NCBI lineage: Eukaryota > Viridiplantae > Streptophyta > Pinopsida > Pinales > Pinaceae > Pinus > Pinus taeda. The sequence continues at coordinate 40,252 of APFE030217356.1, read as the reverse complement.
TTATTCACCAAATCTTTCCACATAATGAAAGTATGTTTCACTAAAACAATTAATCATGGACCCCACCCCCCACTTTGTTAAACTTCAAACAAATGCAGTTGTGGGGGGATCCTTGTGATGGGCCTCCAAATTAGATACAAATTAAGGCCCATCTAACCTTTCCTTCTACACTTAATAATGCAATTTTTAGCTTTAATATGTTCTTAGGAAGGTTAGAAATGATTATGATATCTTGCGTTCCTATTCATTTATTGTGCGGGATATTGAGAATATTTGATGCAGGTCACAGCGAATCCATTCTAAAAAAATAAGGGACATGCTCCCTCTTGCAAGATGACCAAAACTCGGCTAGATTAGAGCAATTACTACATGTCGCTATAGTTGTGAGGTCATAGGGAACCACTGGTTTTTCTTTAGGGCCATGAGTCTCCTTGGGTTAGGGATCAACCTAGGTGCTCAAGCCCCCTCTTTATACTTTTATTTTCCATGCATTATTTCAGCTAGTCATTTATGTGATTTCACTAATAAATATTGTTTTCTGCAGGTTGATAAAATAGTTTGTTTATGAGTTTTTTTCATGAATATTGTCTTAGTTAATTTAGCCACAGTCTTTTTATGCAATTTAGTATTATTTCTCATGCACTAGCCTACCTATATTTCTATTCTTTAATTTCTATTCAGATATTCCTATAATTTGTTATTAAATAAATTATTGTTTTGCAAAGCTATATGATAGCCCATATTTTCCATTTTGTTGCATGAAGAAATCCATCATAAGCACATGAGATTGGGATGAAAAAACTACCAAAGAGATCTTCGATTTGCTTAAAGAATATGAGGATATGTTTCTTCCATTAGTTTCAGAGTTGAAGGGTATTAAAGGAGATCTTGGGGAGATGAAAATCGTTTTGAATATTAATGCATGCCTAGTAAAGCACCATCCACATTTCTTTAATCTTAGGGTCAAATAATTTGTCAAAAGGGAAATTGACAAGATGTTAGCATAAGGACTCATCTTCCCTGTTGATGAATCTGACTAGATTATTTTCATAGTCATCTAGGATAAGAAGGACTTAGAGGATACTAGAGTCAGTTTTGAATATCACATTCTGAACAATGTCTATGTACATGATCCATTTCATACCCCTTTTAGTGATGAAGTGTTGGATAATGTTGCACGTCAAGCAGCTTACTCATTCACAGAAGGATTCTCATGGTATCATCACGTGTGGATAGATTAGGAGGATAAGAAGAAAACTAATTTTATTGTTGAATGGGGATCATATGATTACCATGTGATACCATTCGGCCTTAAAAATGCACATGCAGTATTTTATAGAATTCTTATCACAAATTTCGTGAGTATATACACAAATTTGTAGAGGTCTGTATGGATTACTGGACAATTTACAACCTTTTAGAGAAACATTCAAGTTTACATAGGGTGATGTTTTATCAATGCAGATAGCTACATATCTCCCTCAATCTATATAAGTGTATCTTTGTTGGAACTTTATTGGGGAACATTGTTTCTAAGGCTGGTATCTTAATTGACCCAGCTAAGTTTGCATTCATTCGCAACATGTCTCCCCCAACAAGTATTAAACAGGTTAGATCCACTCTGGAGCAAACATGGCATTATCGCAAATTTATCCACGACTATTCTTTGATCACTACTCCACTAGAGAAGCTCTTGAAAAAGTCTGATCCCTGCTTTAATGGTCAACATCATCAAATTAGTTATCACTTTTGGTTTTAACTGTCATGTTGTTTTTTCGATATAATTCTCATGTCACCCTTTCTGTTTAACGATATCTTGCCTTGGGATATGCGTCTTTGTTGAATTAAATCCCTGAATTGAATTCATTTTTGTCTGTTCATCTTCACTTACTTCATTAAGGGGGTAAGTTGGGAATTTTACCATCGGAAATTCATATGTGGTTCTATAGATATCAAGCATTCCATCATTTTCATCCAACTATATTTGAGCCTTGCTCAAGGTTCAAACCTAGCATCCAAATCTGTGTTTTTTGTTCCTCACTTCCACTATTTTCCTCCTATCCATCAAGTCTATTATCGTAAGCATCAATCCATGGTTTGTTCTCTCAAAGCTGTAATTTAGTTTGAATTGTCTCACCCACGTATTCATACATTAAATGATTTACACAACAAGTATGAGAAGGTTATTCTTGTGGATTATGATTTCACTGATGGAGATTTGTTTCTTACTCTGAGACATGAAGTTCATTTGAATGTTATTCTCACACTGTCTGACAATATTGTCCCTCCAGTAAAACCTATATTCAAGAAATTGTATGAGTCCACCTTACTTATGTTGTGTGACTTTCCTATGCTTGGCACTACTGGCAAGGTTGCTCAATGCACCAAATTCCTTATCAATCGAATTCAAAATGGTTCCCAATGGCTTGACAAAGAATATTCAATTCATGTACATGGTATTCATAGGCTAACAGGATTATCAATGGAAGGGAAGGATGTATCTATAACATTTCAAGGAGGGGCCAAGCATACCAAAAAGATGGGCGCAACAAATTTATATCAGAATTATGGCACTAAGCGTAAAGGATGAGGGCCCGCTATTGACCCAATAAATAATGCCTAGGTCAACTTTTCATGCCAATTGATCGCTAGGAAAGTTACTCAGAATTACACCAAGTGAGAATGTACTTTAGATACCATTTTTATGGCTCGGTTCTATATTCCAGGAGCCTAACTGAACTGGTGTAACTATCTATTAGAAAGGAAGCATATCAGAAAGGAGGTTATTTTATTTGTGGATATCTAATTGTTGCTATTGCCATGCTTAAATGAAAAGCTCTTGTAGGGTGTATTCTTCATGTCCCTCAAGATCATCAAGCCTTAGCTTTGACCTTTGAACCCTAGAAAACCCATTCTGACTCTATAGATATTTCCTTTAATGACAATGCTATTGGTGCATGGTACAATTAAATGGTTGAAGCCACTCAAATCATGACAGTTCCTCAATTATTTATTGATAAAAATGCCTACCAAATTTGATTCAACATCGACCATAACCATTGTTATGTGCACCCCAATGATGCAGACAAGGACAAGTTTTGTACTAGTCTACTACCATAATATTTATCATAGGAGGATCTTCACAAGGAGGTTATGAGTTTGTCTAGTGTCCAAAAACTCCAACATCCAGATGGAATTTATTATGCCTTCATTGGAATCACTAGGTGAAATCCACTAGCAGTTGTGTCATCCTCATCTCGCAAGCACCTGAATTCTCCACCATCTTCTACTTTTGACCCTGAATACCATCAATCGCTCTTTAAGAAAATTCGTTCCCAAATCATTCCACCTCTTGGTTCCACTTCTACCCCCATCTCAACTGCACCTTCCACAAATACTCCAATCCTTGATGCAGTCCCTCTAAACACAAACCCATTTCAACCTCCTATTCTTCCTGAGGCAATCATAGCAACAACTAATTTTCTTTCCCCTCTTGCTTCAACAAATATGGTTGGTATCTACCTCTCAAAGCTCATTCAGGTTGATGATGATGAACCACCTACAGTCACTGTAACTACATTGATCGTGGAGGAAATGCATCCATCCACCATCCCCTCTACAAGTCAGCCTCAACTACTACCTTCTTTGCAAGATAACGACCCCAAGTATATTGACTCTAATGCACCCTCCACACATTTTATTAACGACCCCATTGTTGAACCTTCGTTGGATACCACAACTTCTCCTTCAGGTACCAATCTCTCTTCTAAAACTGGTGTTAACCTCTACAAAGGAGCTAAAAAACTTTCAACAATTCATATAGCAAGTGTAAAAGGAGACTCTAGAACCACCTAATAAGCGCCATTCAGAGAGGTTGATTGCAAGCGGTCAACCCCTCTAGACCAAGCTACCATCGACAAACACTCTTTCTGCAAAAGACTTCCAGCATTGGTCTTTCATTCAGTTTTTTCAGTTCATTAGAGCTTCTTCACTATAGTTGGAAGTGTTAGTGTCGGTCTTGAAAGCCCTCCATCAGTGATCAAAAAGCTCTTTGCATTTGCATTAGTAGGTGTCTCATCAGTGTCAAATTTTGCATCCCGTTAGGCATGCCATAAACCTGATGGAGGAGCTGGTCTTTATGCCCCTCTTGGCTTTGCTGGATCAGGTCATATCAGTTATTACAGTTTTTTCAAGCTTGTCTTGATGTGTCTTATTGTCAAATTCCTAGGTCTAGGGTTTTGGTCATTTGTCTCTGCAAGGTCATGTCTCTGAAAATCCATGAGTACTCAGCAAGCCAGAGGGAGGTTAGTTAACATGTTTCTTCGATATTTTTTATCTTGTACAGACAATTTTTACCTTGGATTTAAAAACTCTGTTTTTAAAGCCCAAGGTCATTTTCTCAGTTTTGTAAATAAATGATGAAATTTCAAAGTTTTCAAAAAGACAAACTGCAACCCTGGTCCCCTTGCCAAGGTCCTTCAGATGATCTACCTGTAAAAAGAATCAAGTCATAGCACTCAAAAAGTCAAATTCAGGATAAAGGAAACCAAAATCAGTATTTTTAAAAAAGTGTCAAAGAAACCTTATAAAGTAGGGTTTATGGATGAAATTTTTTCAAATGAAGTTTATAAAAGAATATGTGCCATCCTTTCACTCTCATTGTGCATTTGAAAGCTTGCAAGAGAGAGTTTGAGAGAGTGATAGGCGAAAGGAGCAGAATTGCAGCGATTTCGGGCAGCAGAGCAGTGCGAGACCCGTTGAGAGGCCTGCTAGACCCGTTGGGCAGTGCGAGACCCATTGAGCGCCCCTCCACAGTGCAAAAATATAACTGGCGAGACCCGTTGGGTGGTGCGAGACCCGTTGAGCTGTCTTGCTGCAAACTTCAAAACAATTGCCCAATCTTCCTCCAAGTCATCAAATTTGTGCAAGGTAGGCTCTTTACACATCATTTTTGTGGTTGGTGATGGATGTAAGCTCTCATGCTATGATTTTAACCTCAAATCTTGTAAATGAATAGACTTATATGGCTGCAATATTAATGAGCAAACTGTGCTAGGGTTTATGGTGTTTCAAGCTGTTTTTTCCCTTTAGTTGGTTTCCTTCCCTTCCCTTTTGCCCACACTCATATGTACATTTCTTTTCCCCATGATCATTTTATAAATGAAATACAAATCCCCTTCCCATCCCTAAATCACTAAAACTGAAAACCCTACCCCTCTCCCAAAGCATCAAATCACAAAAATGAAAACCCTAATTCCCCTCTACCATATGCATGTGTAAATAACAAAAATGTTGGTAAATATGTCAGCATGTTTTGTGCATGATTTCCCTATTTCCCTATTAAATATGTACATATGTTCCCATGTTCATTTCCATGCATGTTTTTCCATATGCAATCATCTTTGCAAATGATTTCCCATTTATAAATATGTGTCCCTATAAGCATGATCATTTGCTAAATCTCCCTTGCAATTCCCTGTTATTTTCATATTTTTCCCATTCCTTATTAAGAAATTCCCTCCCCTAACATTCCCCTCATGTTTTTCCCCTTGAAACGTCATAGAGTTCAGCATTTTTGCAGGCAGAAACAGCAGTTCCATTTGTCTTTCATTTTGTCCACTTTGCTCCAAAAACCATGTCAGAAGCCTAGCCTTATGAGCAAAGTGATGACCATTCATCATCTACAGAGGAGAGGAGGCCTCGTAAGGGTGGACATCATAAGCGAGAGGAGCCCACCTCTCTGACAGAATTACAGGCCTGCCCCATGGCAGTGAGTTGTTTTCAGTATATGTCTTGTTATGATTTCTGTGTGAGAATTTCTCAGATTCAGCATCATAGAGAGTTGGCCCGCTTGTTTGTCTTGCACCTCCGTGATGGACATGTCACTCTAGCAGGGGTGAACTTCACATTGACTCCTGAGGTGATTTCACAGGCTACAGGGATACCAAATGTGGGTGAGGTGTGGCCTAAGCGCAGATTGCTAGATTTTGTTCATTTTGAGCCCTATGTCCGGCCATCATCTGTGGAATTTTTGACAGGTGTTTTTCCATTCAGATTTCTCTGGAGCGAGTATGCTCCCATCATGAGGCTTATTATGCGTTATTTTACTTGTGAGGGCAGATTTACACAGGTGTACTCCTATCATATTTTCCTTTTTATGCATTTGACCCGAGTGAGGATGATGAACATCCCGATTTTCTTATTTCAGAACATTCGGAGGATGGTGCCCAAGTTGCAGAAGAAGACCCCAGCTCAGCAGTACAGGAGCCTATACCATTATGGTTTGATTCAGCTTATAGTCTCATATGAGTTGGCTCAACAGGGCATTTCATGGGAGGAGTTCATCTCCCGTGAGTTTTTCACAGTGCCACATCAGCCACATCAGGAGGTCATTCATGAGGTGGGAGGACCATCTCAGCAGCCTGATGCTCCCGTCACCCGACATGTTAGTTCCACTCCTTTGGTCACTTATCAGAGAGGCCCAAGGGCCTTATTTGCAGCAGCCAGGCGAGTACTATCTCCACAGCAGGTGGAAGGGGTCTCGCCTTCATCGTCATCACAGTGAGTGTTATCTCCACGTCAGGTGGAAGGGGCCTCGCTTTCTTCACCAGCACAGGTACTAGAGAGGGGCAAGCAGCCCATGATCGAGGAGAGATTGTCAGGCGATCCGGTTATTGATCTTTACGCCGGTTCTCCTAACATAGAGATCAAGGATATCATCTGAGAGCAAAGCACCGAGATTCAGTCGCTACAAACGAAATTATTGATGGCAAAGTGGATTATTAATTATCTAGAGCAGCGAAACAAACAACTGGAGGATGAGCACAAGTTATATGAGCTGCAAAAGATTCGTGAAGACCGGGAATTGGCTCGCAAGAGACCCGGTGACTTGAGACCCATAGATCGAGAATCTATGCTTATTTGGGATAATGCTCATTTGAAAAAGCTTTTAGCTAAGGCCAATCGAAATAACAAGCTGTTGAGAAACATGAAGACTCACTATTGGGCAAAGATGCAGGTATGCAAGGTTAGAATGAAAATGTTCCAAAGAAGGTGGTCCGAGGCTCTTAGGCAGAAGAAAAGGACCAATCCACTCCGTATCTTGGCGAAGGCATCCCTCAAAGATCATGGCACTCACTAGCATCAACTACAGCACAAATCCCAAAAATTTATGAGAATTTTGGGTAATTTTGGAATTTTTTGGAAATTTACAGGTTTTGGCTTCTCAACGGGTCTCGCCCCCGGCGAGACCCTTTGTCATCGTAGCTCCGTTTGGAAAAAACTCAGCATTTTTGGATTTGGCATGAAAAGTTACACTTGCTCATCCATTAGTAAGAAATTTCATCGAGTTCTGGACCTCCAAAAGGTCAGAATGCATGCAAAATTTGACTTTCTGCCCCTTTTTTGAGTTGCAGACACCATTTTTGGGAGAATTAAGTTTTGACAAGGCAAATGACCTCCAAATTCAAAAATTCCAGTTGGGTTGGAAAGTAGACTCGTAGACCTTTCCAACAAGCTATCCTGCACCTAATTCTGATAACGGGAAGGCTTCCAAACAGAGCTGCAAAAGTGTGAGACCCGTTGAGAAAAGGTGTGCGACCTTTTGAGGAAATTTTGCCAGATTTGACCAGTTCAGCCCAGAAAACGCAGTTTGACTCCAGTTTGACTTTTTGGGGTGAAAAATTATTATCTTTGATGTAATTATGGCAACTCTAAGACACTTTTACTTTTGTTTAACTCTTCTAGAAGATTCATTCATGAAAAGGGTAAAAATTAAATGAATGAATTGGTTTCCAAGTTTACAAAGGCAAGTTGTTATGATTGCCTAGTTTGTAGTGCTAAGTTTAGAAGTGGTTGAAACAACTCCTAGGATAGTGAGCTCGACCTATGGAGGCAGGGAAAGAGGTTAGATCATCTATATTATGTACTTTCTTGCTCATTTTCATGGTTGGACTTTGGAGGGAGAAGCTATCATTGTATTATTTCACTGTATCTCTGCAATTTTTGGCTAAGGAAGACCAGGGTTTTGCAGTCCTCTTTGGGATTCTTGTGGACTCATGTGTTGATGGTGTGTTTCTAAATGTTATTTTAAGCTTTTTTATGTGATTCATTTCCTTTCTTTACTTCTGCACATTAAACAAATGAAGTGTTAAAGTAAGAATTCATGCTTGCCATGCTCTGCTTTTAAGTTTGTTTAATTTCAATGTTTTCTACTGTCTAAAAAGAATTCAAAGTTATTGTTTGCTCTCCTTAACTCCTCACCTGTCATTCCTAATCATCCACCTCAATCAAAGGCATCAATACTGTCTCCTACCTCGCCCCAAAGAACCCCCTGCAGAAACTGTGTTCAATCCCCGCACCCAAAATTGCCATCCCCTCAATTTGCCACCAAAAACCCTAAAAACCCCAAATCAACCCTTTTGATCAGTTTACTAGCCTAAAATCAGTGTTACCCTATTGTTCATCTCATCCATTGAAGATTTTACTGAGATTGACCGGAGAGAGCCTTCTCCTGCCCCGTAGGGCTAGCTACGAGGCTAAATGGTTTGATGTTGCCTTGAGGTTTGCCTTTTTCAGCCTGAGGTGAAATTTCAAGCGCTAACAGAGACAAAGCCACTGCAAAAGAAAACTATGCTAGCATAGGGAGTAGGGGGCATTTCTAGTGGACAATTAGGAACTACAACAACAAATGTTTCTATCATGGAAGCCTCCCTCTCAAGTACAATGCATTGCATAGTTATAGTACCTAATCTTTCCTTCATTCTTGATTGCAACCCCTCACTACACCCAAGACCTACTCTACCTTCATCCCTTGGCACACAATCTAGTTCTAGTGGACATTCAGGCACTATTAAATAAAATGTTCCCTCCCTTAATCCTTCCTTTCAATTATAGTGCATCGCTTAGTTTTAGCCAGCAAGCTATCAACCGTTGTCCATTAAACTTCCTCACTTCACCCAGACTTATCTTGTCTTTCCTCCTTAGTGCATGGCATATTTCTAATTAGAAGTGGGGACATCCCTTGGTCATTGTCAATCTCATCTCTATTATCACTGCCTCTGTCTCCCTTGAGCATGGCACGAAGTATAGTTTCAGTCAACAAGCTCATCACACCATCTCTTGCACTTACCCAATGCACTAGACCTTGAAGAGTCCATCTAAATAGTGCATAAAACACTTATTGTGAGCAATGGTGTTATCCTCAGCTATTGTTGATCTTAATTACGCTATCCTTATAAATCCTTCCTTTTTCATCACTTTCACAGGCCCATCACAATCAACTTCTTCCAAAAGAATAGTAGGGATAGGATACATGGTTTCATGTCTGATTTTGACTTTACATGAGTGATATTCATTGGTAGGTATACCATATCATTAGGAAAGGTAATTCCCAAGGAATATGTTAGAGAGAAGAAACAATGAATCACTTATAAAGAATAACCACAAAGAAGAACCATCATGAAGACATGAAGAGATCCTGGACCATAAAAAAATGAAGACATTTCATGATGACCCAGAAGATTCCAATATTTATATAAGACCCTTTGGAGGGTGAAGATGAAGTATTGATCAAATCTACCATTAAGAATTCAAGACATAGTAGCAAAGGAGCAGTTTGGCATTTCCACATCATCATGAGTTTCCATGTCATCATGGTCAAGTTGTGGCTTGTACAAGTGTCATCATAATGTCATATGTGTCAATTTGTATTGCCACACGATATGGAATTTAATGATGTATTTTCAAGAAAATGTAAATGTGTGGAAGTCCAAGCCTATCACATTTGGAATGTGAAAATTCACATGTGGACCAATTGTTCATATAGTATTTCAAAGTTCATTGAGGATCCTAAGAGTAGTGAGGGTATCTCAGGACTCATAGCAGATATGAAATGTCATTCCTCCTTTTATAAAATAAACCTTATAATTCAAGAAAATAGCTTTTGGAGGCTTAGAATTTGCAGAGATAGCCTTGTCTTCTTCCACTTTGCATAGGAGAGAAGATCATTCTCTTGGATAAGGAAGAAGTGACTTAATGTTACACTATTGGAACTAGTGCCTCGCCATTGTAACTTTGTACTTGGATATTTCACTTAATTATCTTAAACTCATTGAGCCAACACACTTTCATGCATGTATCATGAATGTTGTAAGACTATTCCTTGGATGTTTACGCTATATGTTATATTCATATGTACTAAAGAAATTGAAATACTTCATTAGCTTGGTCCTTATATTGTTTAATGTGTGTCATTCTTTCTCTAATTATCGTTGTGTCTATGTGAACTATTTCACTAGATAACTAATGAATATTTCCTTGCTCTCATGTGCCTCTCTTAGGATAGTACTATTACTTTATTTCTTTAGAATCACTCTTTATTATCCCTTTGTGAAATCCTCCATTTACACATTGAAATTGGTGTTTCATGGTGTCAACTTAATTTTAATTTCAAAGGATATTCATCTAATCTCTTATGTTACTCATTTTAGCTAATGAAAACCTTAAGTTATGGTGGTTGGGACGATACTCTAGATGGGGATCCTACTTCACATAGTGTGAGGTCTAATTGGGAGTTCACATCGGGGAGACCCCTGTATGTTGGTGGTATCCAATAAAATCAACATTCTAGTGCTAGAAGGAGGTCTAGATGACAAGTTGTGCTCATTGAGTCTGTTTTGAATATTTTATCTTAAATGCCTCATTCCAAAATCATACTCACGGGGTGTTTATCTAATACAGTTGATGGTAAACTTTTAATCCCCGATGAAACTCTTTATAACTTGTGTCAATTTAAGTTTGATGGTGAGGATGAAATATCCATAGTGAAGCATATATCTAATTTTCTCTATTTTTGTTAATTTTGTGAAATTGATTGTGAAGATATTCCTTGTGTTCTTCTCTTCCTCACTCTTGAAGGTCAACTTAACCGATGGTGTCATACCTTTCCATTTGCTTCCATTCATTTATTTGATCAATTCCTCAAGGATCTTCATGAATTCTTTGATAGGTATGATTTTCGAGATGTTTATGAATGGATTAATCAACTAATAATGATGCCTAGTGATTCAATAGAGGATTTTTCCAATAGATTTCTTCACCTTTGTTATGCATTTCCTGAAGAAGATGTGGATTGGTATTTCTTTGAGGAAATGTTTCAGTGTGTGGTTCAGAGGTCCTCTTTGAACCTATGTGAATCTAAATCCTTGGATGATTCTTCTTCCTAACCTTTTGTAAATCATGAGACACCTATAATTTTAGAGGAGGAACCTATTATTAGTTTTGTTCCTTCTCCTCCTCCTTTTCTAGTACCAATTTGGGTACTTCCTGGTATTATTTTAGAGTTGGAAAATTTACAAATCAAATAATTGATATGCTCCTTCAACCTTCATCCACTCTCTATGATCCATATCCATTGGAGGAAACCTTATAATTGTTCATGAGGCCTAAGGTGAAGACTCATCCCTTAAATTTTCAAGATGATATTTACACTCATAACTCCAATCTTGAAAGAATCTATTTAAGGGATATGTTTCCTCATCTATCATCTCATTCTTATAACTCCTTTCCCCTTGATCTTCTTGATCAGTCTCTTTCAAACTCTTAATATTTTTAGTTTGTCAATATAAACTTGATTAGATGCAAGGTATTCACATTTCATAGGTAGAGGAGAATAAAGGTGAAGATTATTTCAATATCTCTTCTCTTTTTCAAATTCCTCCATGTCAAGATGTTGTCCCTCCATTCTTGGTTGATTTTGATTCCACTAATCTTGGTATTCAATCAAATGAAATCAATTTTCCTAGTCAAACTTAAGTCTTGGGAAACCATCATTCTGATAATGTTGATTCCACTGATGTATGTGATGATGTATTCTTGAGTACACCAACTAAATTTTTGGTTTCTTAAGAATATTTTGAATTGAAAGATTCAAATCTAGAATTTGATTTGGTCAAAGAATATTTTGCTATGGAAACTTCCTCTTCAGCTCGTTATCCCTTGTGTTGCAATGCATTAACTTGTAATGAAGATACTCCATGATCTTCAAGTTCATCATATAATGAGTTGAATTTTCAATTAACAAAAGGTAGTGATGTTATTCATGGTGAATAAGGAGGTAATCAAATCATTGAACACCCATTCCATTCCTTATTATTTCCAGTCTTGCATGAAGAAAAGTATTTTGTTCAAGTTACTCATGAGATTGTTCAATTTCTCCAACTATAGATGTGCAATCAAAAGAACCTTATCACATAGGTAATCTATTTGTTAAGGATGTTAAATATGATTAAATCAATGATGTATATGGATTCCATCTAGATTGTAGTGAGTCAATTAATTTAACTGATAGTAGTTCTCCACATGCAATTTGTGGTGTAAGTCCTTTTTCAAAATGTAGTTATCTAACTTTTCAAAGTTCTGAAACTTTTTAGGAAGTTGAGGCACTTCAACTTCCATTGATGGTTATCTCAAGTTCTTGCAATCCTGATAAGGTCCCTAAACTAAGTTAGATTTGTATTTTCTCGCAAAACCCTTGTATTTTCATAGTTTCATTGGATGCAAAATCTTTTTTGAGAAACTTCTGGTACTTCAGATATACTTTTTCTATTTCTCAATATTTGGTTTCTGTTCGGATAAAGTATTATGTTTTATTTATTTTACCTTCATGCAATTCTCTTGTGTCAAACTCAGGTTTGAAGTGTATACCTTTCATGGATGTACAGAGTTTTGAACTTGATCCTTTTAAATATTATCGTTGGCCAAAGTGTAGGTTTTAACCCCGTACAGAAATTACCTGCATACGAATTCTAAAACACATTAAATAAACAATGCAAGAGCATAACACATAAAACACATATACATAGAGATTTTCCCCTGGATCCAAAAACTGGGACTACCAGCTTGATTTTTCATTATATTCCTTTCAATGCTATAATACATATTTATACATGCCAAAGCATACAATACCATGGACCAAAAACCATCGCATCCAATACCATGGACCGAAAACCATCGCGTCCAAAAACATGTGTGCAAATCATGCACAAAACTATAGGTGGGTGCACTCATCCTAACATAGGGTCCAAAACCAAAATTTTCCGAGGCGCTTCCCTAGACCCCATAAAGTGGAGTTACGAGTACGCCTCAAACCCCATGTGAACCCCCCCTGCCCCTCTAATACCTGGGTTAACTACGTGGGCTAGTTGTTGAAAGAATCTAACACAACCTAACATTTCCCCACTTGTTGTTTTCTTTCCACAGGGGGCCACAAGAGAGCTTAGTCATTTTTCCAGCCCTGAAATGCCCATTGTCGCTCTACACCAAGAGAAATTCTCAGAGCTCACAAATTTTTTCAATGCATCTGAAGTATTCTTCAAAGTGTCCACCTTTACCAACAACACCTTTTTGTCTTCTATCATATCCCTCACAAAGTGATACTCAACATCAATGTGCTTTGTCTTT
>APFE030217355.1:0-92357 GCA_000404065.3 Pinus taeda | reverse complement strand
CATTCAATTAACAATGAAAACCATAGCTAGTAAGGGATAGAGCAATCAGATCAATCATAAAGAACAAAGAGCACACCTAATGCAATTTCCCTAACTAATCCTATCAAGCATTCACAAATTACAATATGCATGATGCAATTTTTTCTTTTCAGTCCCTCTAGTGTTTAGATGAATAAAAAGGAACTAGACGCACAAATAATCAATCAATACTTTTTGCAAGAAATGAAGACTTTACGACAGTTTCTTTTTTAAAGAAATGAAGACTTTATGACACTTCCTTTTCAGAAAAGACTAATCGATATAAACTAACTTTGACAATAAATTGATAATGATAACAAAATCACTTAAGAAACACTAAACAATCAATGTCAAAGTAGGGCTAGGAGAAGAAATTCAAATTGATTTCAGAACCATATAGAACATTGATTTTTCATCAAACCACTTAAGAAGCAAATTTGGAAAAAACCAAGCCAAAGATGGGTTTTTTGACATGAAGGGGATAAATGCGGGCCAAAGTGGGAGATAGTGTGTTGTAGTGTGCTATCTCTAAGTTAGGGATCCTTTGCAGTGCACTGTGTCAATACCAACACTACACTGGTGCCAAAGAGTGAAACCAGGAGACATTCAAGCACAATTTTTGACCAAAAGCACTTCCAAAAGACTAAAATAAGATCAATTAAGTCAAATGAAGTCTACTAGGGTGTAATATGATAAGGGCAAGCCACCAAGAATGACATTTGTTCCCCAGTATGGTCGCTAATTTTTTATATGGAATTTGCATCTATGGATAAACAAATTTTCCCTAGGTAGGTAGCTACACCTAGAACAACAGAAAGAAAGTAGTTAAATCTTTTCTTATAGTAGATAGATGAGATGAAGGAACTTACTTTTAGTCTTTCACTTCCTTGATATCTTTTGAATCGTTCCCGTCGCTCCCACTTGAACTAAATCGACTCAATTGGTACATGTGCCAAGAGAAACAGAAACAAGAAACGATCAAAGCATAGATGATCTACCTACTATAAACCAATGGAGTGAAAGACATTGAAACACATAATCATGATAGATATGAACAAGAATATGAGAAAACGAATAAACTCTTTATTAATGTAGAAGGAAGAGTTTCACCCAATATAGTTCGATCCTGTGCCACTCCTCCAGCTTTAGTCCAACCTTCACCACATCAAAACCACACCAATCCAGTAGCGTAACATTGCTTGACATGAACTCAATTCTAAAAACAACAAAATTTCAATACAAAATTTATATTCTAGCCCCCTGATCACTATGATGAGTGCTCAATTTATAGGAAATGGAGGTGGTTTTGTCATAAATGAGGGTATTGAATGGCCTTCCAAAATTGGAGTTAGTTTCCATAGAGCAAGGGATGAGAGGATAGGAGGTTAATGGACCCTTAGCCTATCTAATTTCGATCTCATAGGAGGAGATAAGAGATGGGAACCTTTTAGAATCATCTAGAATTAAGGAATATTCCCAAAACCCTATGCAAATTTTGCTCAATCTCGCCCATCAGGTCAAAGAGGGCGTAAGTGCACTGCAATGTAGGCCTGAATGGGCTTTCCTACTCTGCAGTACAGTTACCCCTAACCAAGGATGCACTAGTGTCCTAAGGAGGCATTTGAGCAAGGCTTCAGGCCATAAAATGTTCAAAGAAGGAAGCATTCAATGTGATGACTTGTCTAGGGGATATAACAACTTAATTAGGGTTTGATGAGCCCTAATTGTACTGATTTGAATGTCGGGAGTGATGGGCCCAAATAGACCTGAAACACTAGTTCCCCTTTGCCCAAGTATAGAATAGGTAAAATCAAACCCAAATTGTGCACTATTCTTACTTCTATTCTATTCTCCTATGACTATTCTATGACTTCTTGTTATATTATCTTTCATTGCAGTACCAAGGCCCCTAACCCATGAGCGGGTCTCAAAATAAATTGAATTTTAACAAACTAAGTGGATTTGACCTTAGTAAATCCCATTTGGCTGCTATCGTCCTATGCTCCTCGTGCTCCACTCCTCAAAACTATAAACGACCATTTCTTGATGCTTTTTATCCCCTTTTACAGCTACACTTTCTTGATTTAGTCTTTCGTCTCTTGCTCACTTGATCCATGGTTTTATAATACCTAGGGCCATTACCTTGGATCTATATTGACTTTATCAAAATCGGCTCCTGGTTCTTTAGTGTGCACCCTAATTTTCTACTACGCAAGTCCCAAAACAAGTATTTCATTACCACTTTGCTTTTTTGGTGCTCTATTTCTATCTACTTTGTCCAAAATTTCCTTCACAACATGCTCCAACCACAACCCATTGACTCGACATCGAGTTAATGTGTTGTTGCTGCTGGATCAGAACTCTGTGGAAAGTGGCTTCCGCTTGGATTAGCTGTGGTACATTCAGAGGACTCTCGACAACAAAACCATTTGTTGGTAGAAAAGTTTAAATTATGTTTTCCCTAGGGTTCGGCCTAGGGTGCCAACAAAAGTCTCCGCGTAGTCTAGCACTTCATCGACATTTTCACTCCCTTGGATCAAAGGAGTGTCTCACCTGAGGCGAGCCAAAACTATAAAAAGGTGTAATGGATTTAGATTTAATTATCTAAGAAACTTGGTGAACCATTAAAACATTCATTCACAGCTATTTAACTCATGCATGTAACTAGAAATAAACCTAACTGGAAATTTTCTAAAAGGGGCACAAAATACACATATAATTGATAGAAATCCCATTCTCCTTCTAATATTGAAACAACAAAGCCTGATTATAATAGCATACAGCTTGTAGCACATTACAAAAGTGTGACCAACATTTCAATTCAAAACAACTATCAAAATGGATCAATACATAGCTTGATCTGTGTATAAGCATTTGTTCTCCCACATAACTCAAATTCTGAACATTACATCAAATTCTAAATTCTACATAGCAGTTTAAATAGCACTATCCAAACTCCATATAACTGTATAAACTTTGAAAATTTGTCAACAACCATTTCTCACTACTTTTCATCCTCTTTATACCTCTGCTCACTTGATTTAGTCTTTGGTCCCTTGCTGATTTGCACAATCAATGGATTGAGTATTGCCAATGAGGATTGCGTGGTATGGACAAGGGAAATATGAATTTGGGGCTGATTCTTAAATATTATGGATGATTCTACAAATAGTGTATAATCAAGATAATCTCTGTGAATAAGTGTCATACCAAAAGAAAAGAGAAAAAGGTAGGCCTCGATGTATTTCAAGGCCATGAAAAGCACAAGGATGAAAACATGATCCATGGTTTTCCAATACCCAGGGCTATTACCTTGGTTCTCTATTGACTGTAATAAAAGAGGTTCTTGGTACTTTGGTGTGTGCCCTTATTTTCTATTGTGTATGTCCCAAAACAAGTATTCCACAACTGCTTTGCTTTGTCGCTGCTCTATTTCTGGAAGCTTTGTACAAAATGTCCTTTGCGACTGTTATTCTTTAAAAAATGAAGGATCCAACAATATCCACTAATACATATTATAGATCATGCTCTCATCCCATGGAGCCCCAAGAAGTTAGGAATAAAAATCAATAAAAGGAAATGGCATATAAATAAGGGTGGAAAAAAAATTCAAGGTAACTCATGTACTATGATTTTCTCCCTCCTATACTCACATAACCAGGTGTGGTCTTCCCTCATTATAGCTACCCATGAACTTTGACATGTGGTACGAATGATTCCCTTGATCCCCACTCCATTCCATAATTAAATCATTTGCCACCTACCACTTAAAAGATGTACCATGGACATGTCACCCCTTTATAGGTTGAAACCACCTAATAGGGTCCTTGGTTCTGATCGGGTGCTCAATATTTAGCTCAAAAATCATAGTTCTCATATTGGATCAAAAATTGTATGTTTGTTTCCACCTCGTCAAGACGATCGCAACCCAATTCGTTTCATTGGAAATAGAGTCCAGATGAAGGAGAAAAAGGATTGTTGTTCATTTTCCTAAACAATTAAAAAAAATTGCAGAATAGGACAGAATGATGACATGGCAATCCAGTCAATAGTCCAATCAGCAAGGGAATCTTTTTCAGTTTCTCACCCAATGGGGTTGTGACAAGTGTCACCTTTAGATTCACCAGTTTGGTTGTGTGAAGGTGAAATTGCCTAATTGGCCTCCAAGGTGGAATTTGTTTATATATATATATATATATTAATATATATATATATATATATATATATAATATATATATATATATATATATATATATATATTATATATATATATATATATATATATATAGATAGATATTTTTTATGTTATATATATATTTTATATATTAAATATATTTAATATTAATTCAATTCAAATCCACATACATTACGATGGCGCAATTTAAACATTATATAATATAGTTTTGAACTCTATTTGTATTCAAAGGGAAAATACAAATAATTTGAAGGTACATATATATTTCATATTACAAAATGTATATGGCATGGGTGAACAACGGGTTTAAACTCGTGACCTCCCCCTCCCAATACTATTGCCTTGCCAATAAACCAACGATGCATTTGTTAAACATTGGCCATGATACATTATTTGAAGTGAATAGTGTTGTGGGTGACAGGGAAGGAGGGAGCTAGCCCTGTAGGCCAACCCCCTCCCCATGCGACCAAGCGCCCAAAACCAGGAGCTAGGGGTCAGCTCTAAGCGCCTTTAGTGCCCAAAATTATGCTTAACAGCTAATTAACTCTCTGTTAATGACAGACTAAGTTGGCAGAGATTTTGGAGGGAGCGCCAAATTCAGTGGAACTACCAGTTTTTGCAGAGCTAACTCGAGTCTCCTCTCGAATTAGAGGGGTTTCCTAGGGAAACATTAAATGAAGCATATCTTGCTCAATTTTCAACCGATTTTGGAAAATGAATAGTCAATTTTGGAATATGTAGACCTTGTGAGGACATTTTTACAAGTTTTAGAGGCAATAGAGGACTTCTACAAGTGATTTTTCCACAATGAATTTCAGGGAAACCTAGAGCCACCAGGGAAGGGGGTCATACCCAGAGTAGCCAGAGTCAATTTTCAGAGATCCAATAGTCATTTTTGGTTAATTTTAACATTCTAAACACATTAGTGCAGGTATCAGGAGCAATAGAGCTTTGTAAACAACATTGTTTTCACATTGAGCTAATACAGAGGCCCAAGCCATCAAAGTTGGACCAAGAACATGTAGCTGAGGAGGGGTGAAATCCTTCATCAAAACACTATGTTTATGTGTCTCTTTGATGGTTTGATGCACTATACATGTTTGTCGTTCATTATTCATTTTTGAAGCTATTTTTCTCCTGAATGTCTTGTAATTTACCTGTTTGTAAGCACCAACAACTAAGGGAACCTCAGCACAAAAATCAAGAAGAAAGCACATGTTTATAAATCTGTAATTTTTATTAGAACAACAGAACTAATCATAGAAAAACAGATCAAGTTGGTATCATAGCAAAGGTTGAATTACTTTATTGTTTGAGTTTGTGCAATTAGGGTTTTAATGGTTGCAAAATTGTGATGATTACAAGGTTAAAGTTGCACAAAGGAGAAGGGAAGCTATTGGTTGCAACTCTTGAGGTAGTGCCCAGAAGAAGGAGAGCCACAGGGCCACAATCTCTACCACCCAAAGTTCCAATTCCAGCTGCACTTGAAAATTCTCAAGTTTTTCCTTCCATTGAGATTGAAGAGGTACAAGAAGTAGAAATTCATGACCCTGAATTCATAGAAATTATGTCTCGAGAAAGAGAGCTTGAAGGTCCCTCTTCAGAAGAAGAAGAATTCAAGAAATATTTCTACACTTAGGTTGAGATGATTAAAGTCCTCTATGAAGAGGGGAACACTAGAATGGTTAGAGATAGTTCTAAGCCTCCACATAGAGAACGAATCTCAGAGGACAAAAATGATGAGAAGAAGAATTCCAAAGTGAATGGTGGAAAACCACCTCCATCTCCACCATACTCATCATATTCCTCATCATCTCCATCATCTCACGCAGCATCATATTCAACTACCACCACTGAAATTGCCCATACTCATCTAAAACCCTAAAAAGAAAAATTCCATTACTGAAATTGGACATAAAATTTGAACTTCCCATGTACAATGGAGAGGTGAATGAAAAAAAGTTGGACAATTGGATTCGACAGTTGGAGGTATATTGCAAAATTCATAATCTTCAAGAAGATGACATAAAGATCCAGTTGGCTTCATTGAGGCTAGAAGGAGTTGCACTAGTTTGGTGGGAAGAAAAGACACAAGAGGAAATGAGAATCCGTGGTAAGATATCCATTACTTGAGTTGAATTTGTTTCTACAATTAAAAGACAATTTTATCCTTTAGCTTATATGAAAAAATCTATTATGAGTTGGCAAAATTTTAGGCATCTTAAAGGCCAAATAGTCCAAGATTATATAGAGGATTTTAGAAAAAGGGCTTTTTTATTAGGAGTGAATTTGAATTCTCAAGATACACTGCTGAAATATATTGGGGGTTTACATTCCTATCTTAAAGACACTATTCTTATTTTCAATCCAACTAATTTGGATGAAGTATGTGTGCAAGCCACACATCTTGAATCTAGAGGAAAGAACACTTATGAAGAGAGTAGTAATAAAAGGCCACCTAAGGCTAAGGAGAAAGAAAAGGGTGGAAAATGGAAGGGAAAGGAGAATGCAAGTGTAAGAAAGAATGAGATAAATTTATCTATAAACATTGTTCAAAAGAGGGACATAATGAGGATCATTGCTAGAAATTGCATCCAGAAATGACACCAAATAAGTTCAACAATAAAGGGAAACATAAAAACACTACTATCACTCAAGAAGATTTAGGTTCTGAATCAGGAGATGAAAACAAAACCATTGTCATGGGAATTGAAGGAAAACAAGATATTGCAAGCACTAGTTCACAAAACTATAACGCTACTACTACTCTAGATGAAAAGAGATGAATTGAGCTATTTCATGTTAAGGTCATATCTAAACACACCAAGATTGACACACTCTTCGATAGTGGGTCATAAGTGAATCCAGTCTCTAAAGACTTAGTCAAAAAATTGAATCTTGAAAATGTACCTGACCAGAAACCATACCCTTTGGGATGGATAACAAGAGACACCAGTTTATAGGTTACAAGAAAATGTTTGTCTAAGTTTGCAGTCACTGCAAATTTTGTTGACAAAGTAGAGTTAGATGTGGTGTACTTGATATTTTAGGTGTGTTGTTGGGTAGTCCATATTTGTATGACCAAAAAGCAGTATTTTACTGTCATGAAAACAAGTATCACTTGTACAAGGATGGTGTGGAGTACATAGTGAGAGCCCATCACAAAAAGCTGAACATTTCTTTGGTTAATGCATGGGAGGCAAAAAGACTAGTTAATTCAAGTAAAAGTTTAGTACTTCTCATGTTTAAGCCAAATGATGATATTGTTTATGAAAATGTTGTTGCATGTAATGCAAGTTTCAATTCTGATTTGTTTGGTTTAGTTAATTAGTGTGATAAAGTATTTCAGGTTCTGAAATAATCTTCCTTCAAGGAGAAAGAAAATTCACATGAAATATCTTTGCAACAAAAGCTCTTTGTGATGTTAGCATGCAAGGGTTGAAAAAATTGCAAAGTATAGAGACACCAATGCAATGAAAAATGTTTTTGAACAATGGGATGATTTAGTGATCCCTAATACCATGTTGTACACTGATGGTTATGGTGCCAAAGAGGAATGGTAAGTATTTCAAGAAAGAGGACAAAAGGAGTACTTTTTGTGAAAGCAAAGTTGTAAAAAGAGGTCAATGCAAGAATATACATAACACCAAACAAAAATGGTTTGTATGCATTTTAATGTTGTATGTTCTTTGTAGCACTTCTATTACATACATGTATTTGAATTATGGCAAAAAAAGGTCGTTTCTTGAAGAAATTGTTCACTTGGGTGACATAAACATGTTTAGAAATTTTTCTTATGCACATGTCCTCTATGAAGGAAAATGTTGGGTCTGGAGCCTGATTATCTTCTGTATTCAAAGGTTTCAGCTAGATGTATACCCCAAGAAGATTGTACAACCCTCCATGCAGGGGGATGCGAGGGGGACTTGTCCCCCCCGTGGGGGTCTGGGGGGCTAATCCCCCCCTGGCTAGGGGGTCTGGGGGTTAATCCTTGGTGTGAGAATAACTAGAGATAGAAAAAATCACAAATTAACATTGCCTCAGAATGAGTACATACAAAAGGTGTTAAAAAGATTTAATATGCACAATGAAAAACCAGTTAGTACACCTTTTGCTAGCCATTTCAAACTTAATAAGGAGATGTGCCCAAAGACTCAGGGAGACATGGATTATATGTCTAAAGTTCCATCTGCATCAGCAGTTGGAAGCTTAATGTATGTAATGGTCTTCACAGGGCCTGATATTGTACATGCAATGGGAGTTGTAAGCAGGTACATGAACAATCCAGGAAAAGAACATTGGATGGAAGTGAAGTGGATTCTCGGGTATTTGAGAGGTACCACAAATCAAGCATTATGCTTTGCTGGTTCAAACATTTCTCTACAGGAATATGTTCATGCAGATATGGCGGGTGATAGAGATAACAGGAGGAGCACAATAGGATATGTGTTGACTGTAGGTGGAATAGCTTTCAGTTGGGTCTCAAAACTGCAAAGTGTTGTTGCACTCTCAACAACAGAAGCAGAGTATGTTGCTGCTACAAAGGTTAGTAAGGAAATGATTTGGTTACAAAGGTTTCTAGATGAATTGGGTAAGAAGAAGGAGTTGGGCAGGTTATACAGTGATAGCCAGAGTGCCATACATCTTGCAAAGAACTCTGCATTTCTTTCCAAGACTAAGCATATATAGATCAAGTACCATTTCATACGGTTAGCACTGGAAGATGGATAGTTGAAGCTGGAAAAGGTACACATTAGCCAGAATCCTGCAGATATGTTAACAAAAGTTTTAACCAGGGAGAAATTGAGAATTTGCTTAGTTTCAATTAGTCTTCAAGTATGATGAAGAACATGAGAAATAACCAGGTCCAAAGTGGAGTCATTGTCTAGTAAATGAAGCAGCAGTGGAGTTGCTATAATTAGTCTCCAAGTGGGAGATTGTTGGGTGTAGAGCATAATTATCTTCTGTATTCAAAGGTTTCAGCTGGATGTATACCTCAAGAATATTGTACACCCCTCCATGCGGGGGGTGTGGTGGGGACTTGTCCCCCCTGCGGGGGTCCCAGGGGGATAATCCCCCCTGGTTGGGAAGTCCAAGGGCTAGCAGTCCCCCAGCGGGGCTTCGTGGGCGCTATGTAAAATTGCCTTGTAAAAGTATAGTAATTTCTAGTCAATCTGGGACGTTCATTAGGTAGATGATCTGTTGGCATTATGACACAGGTTTGGCACTATGGCACAAGTGTTGTCCTTGATGGCAACTCACTAAAATGGAAGATATCAGTTCAGACTCTTAGAATGAAAGGAAAAGAGATATACGCATGTTTCTCTTAACCAAGTCATATATACACGCGGTTTCTATGATCAAAAGGCGCGTATACATATGCATGCACTTTCACGCAAGGAAAAGCGCGTACATGTGGGAAAACTTATTTTGGTCCATAGTCCTTGGTATTTGGACCTATGGTTTTGGACCATGGTATCTCGTCCGAAGTGTTGAACGCAGGTATTGGGTCGATGGTATTGATTCTCTATGGTTTTGGACCATGGTATTGACTAAGGCCTAAGACTATAAAGGGGAAGGAGATCATTAGGAAAATTCATTAACAAGTATTGAATATCTTATGAAGAGCAAGATCTAGAATTGGGTTATGGTGCATAGCTAGATCTGAACCAAGGAGGAACCTGAGCGCTACGAGATGGATAAGTTCTATTGATGGGTCAAGATCTTAAGGCTTGAATAGTAGTATCTTTGTGTGATTTTGATCTGTTATATTTGGCGCATGGTTTGATCTATAAATCTGATAATCTGGGTATAACTAATGTCTAAATAAGTGAAAATGGTAAATTATATTTTATAGATCTGTATGTAGGCTTGGCACATTAGAGGCGCGTATACACGCTGGTTCAGTAAGTCAAAACAGTGTATACACTGGTTGGCCTTAATACAGAAGCGTATTCATGTAGGTTTCTACATATTCAAGTAGCGTATGTCTCATGAAATATGTTTTAGCTGCTTCTGTTTATTGCTACAGTGTTTTAGGTTCAGGATTGGTTTCTGGTTACTATTAATGTATTCTGATTACAACATTCAGAGAAGTAATTGTTTGATTCAGTTTTGATTGAAGAAAAGGAGATTGGTTGATGTAGATATATTTGATGTTTGATTAATGTTATTAATGGATCCAGTCTGAAAATTTATGAAACATGGTCCCTGGAAGAAAGAGAAGGTTGTAGCCTTCTGTAGTTCAGCACCTACGTACTAGTACATCAGCTAGTACAAGAACTAAAGGGGTTGTAGCTCCCTTCCAGGAGAAGCTGGAGAACGAGAGAAGGTTGTAGCTTTCTGCAGGTAGAAGCTTGTGTACTGGTGTAAGACTGCACCAGTACACAAATATTGTAAAAAAGAAGTTTCTTATTAAAAGAATATAGAGATGAATTACAGCAGGTGGTTTTCACCTACATTGGGTTCCCACCTTATATCTCATGTCCATGTGTGTGATGATCTGTTCTGTTTTACTGATCCTGTTTACTGTTCTTATGATTAATGAAGTTCTGATGCACTGATTAAAGATCAACATTTAATGAATCTCAAGTTTTCTGATATACGTTGGTTTCTTTAGACACAGTAGCGTATATACGTAGTTTCCCATAACTGAAGTAGCGTATACAAATTTGATTGTGAAATGAAAAATAATTGATTAAATAATATTGATTCACCCCCCCTCTCAGTATTATTTCCAACAATTGGTATCACAGCAGGTCCTTCAGAAGAAGCTTGATCGCTTGGAGGAAGATCTATAATCATGAGCAGCTCCGAAAAAGAGGCATCTATCAGGCCACCAATCTTTGATGGAAGCAACTTCATCTATTGGAAGGTAAGAATCACAGCATATCTTCAATCTCTTGGTACATAAGTTTGGGATATCGTGGAAGCAGGATACACATTTGCATCAACAACTCCTACAGATACAGCTGGTAAGAAGCAGTATGAAAGAAATGCAAAGGTTGTCAATACTCTATTAGCGAGATTATCTCAATCAGAATTCGTCAAGGTTATGCAGCTCAAAACTGCAAAAGAAATATGGGACGAGATTGTTCTGAGCTATGAAGGAGACAATCAGGTAAAACGTGCAAAACTACAAACTCTTAGAATTCAATATGAAAATCTCATAATGCACAATGATGAAAGTGTGGTTAATTATATCTTACGTATAGATGAGATTGTTAATCGTATGAAAAACTTGGGTGAAGAAATAAAAGAAGTTACCTTGGTTGAAAAGGTTCTAAGATCTTTATCTTCTACGTTTGAATCAAAATTTTCTGCCATCAAAGAAAAGGAGAATCTACAGATCATTACCATGTCACAGTTGCATGGAATCCTAACTGCTTTCAAAATGAGAAATGGGGGACCATCAGACAGGAGAGAAGTTGCATTCAAAGCTTCAGGAAAAGGAGATTACAATTAGTTAAGACATATGTCAGAAGAAGAGGAAGAATCAAACTTTTTCAAGAACCTTCAATGAGGTTTTGGAAGATTCAGAGGTAAGCTACCTTTCAAATGCTTTGCTTGTGGAAGAGTCGGTCATTATGCAGCCAATTGTCCTCATAAAGATAAGCTTAACAAAGGTAAGGAACCAGTTAGAAGGAACATAAAACAAAATGTAAGTAAGAAGAGCTATTATACACATGAAGATAGTGATGGATTTTCAATTATTGATGAATATGAAAAATGTAATGATTATAGACTTTTGATGGCTTTTGAAGATGATGATTTCTTAGATGTTATGGGTGAAGATGATCTCTATGAAGAAATTTCTAAACTTAAAATCTGTTTAGAAGAAAAGGGTATGGTCATAGATACTCTGACATTCCAACTTGCTGAAAAGGAAAAACACAATGAAAAGTTAGAATGTGAAATTGTGGGACTTAGAAAAGATATTGAGAAAACAAAAGCTCTTAATCTAAGATTTTCTAAAGGATCTGAAACTTTAGATGAGATTATCAAAGTGCAACGCTCTCCTCTAATCAAGACAGGTCTTGGATATTCTGAAGAAGCATCTCAAGCACAGAAGCCATCCACCTCCAAAAGTTATCTAGATGCAGCAAGGAGAAGTGAACAGGTTGACAATTGACAACAAAGGCATAAAGCAGATCACCAAGTAAATCAAGGTCAATATACTTCAAGGATGAACAAAGATCACCAAGTAAATTGGGGGCAATCTACTTCAAGGATGAATAGTAGTTACAACCAACTGCAGGTAGATCACTCTCAATTTGCCTATGGAAACTACAATCACTTGGATAGTAGGTTTGATAATCGCAAGAATTTCTTCAATGGCCAATGTTTCTCTTGTCATCACTTTGGACACAAAGCTGCTCAATGTGTTGCCTACAAGACCATCATGACTAGAGAAGCACGAAATCAAAGGAGTGTGATTGGGATCATGAAAAGGACTTACAATAAATTTTCTACCCTTGAAAATGAAATAGAATGTTCTATTTGTAACAACTTTGGTGATGAAGATTTTGAATGCAGGAGTAGGTTTCGGCAAACAACTCAGAAGGAGCAAGCTTCATTGAGTCCCAAAACATAGATAAAGAAAGAACCGCAACCAGAAAGATGTGGTATAGCCTTATATACAGAAGGACAGGAAAATTAGTGGTACATCGATAGTGGATTCTCGAAACATATGACAGGTGATAACGAAAAACTTCAGTCATATAGTGCCTTAGAAAAGGAAAGGAAGGTCTCGTTTGGAAATGACACCCTTGCACTCATAAAAAGTAAAGGTTCTATTCTTTTGAAAGAAAAGGTCAAAGCTGGAAATGTTATGTATGTTGATGGCTTAAAGCATAATCTATTGAGTGTCAGTGAAATGTGTGATCAAGGAAATGAGGTAATATTTTGATCAAATGGATGTATTGTTCGTGAGCTTGATACAGGAGAAACAATGATCAAAGGCATAAGAACTCCAAATAATTTATACATACTCAAGGGAGAACAAAAAAAATGCTATCTAAGTAAGAATGATGAACACTGGCTATCGCACAAAATATTGGGGCATCTAAGCTTCTCTCATATAAGGAAAGCATGCAAATATCAGGCGGTTCGTGATCTCCCTAACATCAAAATTCTAGATAATACAATATGTAAATCATGTCAATTTGGCAAGCAAACCAAAACTAATTTCCCTGAGAAGGAAGGATCAGCTAGTAAGGCACTTGAACGTATCCATACTGATGTATGTGGTCCATCCAGGAAAAGGTCACCTCGAAGAGAAGAATACTTCATATTATTCATTGATGACTTTTCCAAGGTGTGTTGGATAGGACTCTTAAAGCATAAATATGAAGCTTTCAAAAAGTTCAAAGCATTCAAAGCCTTGGTTGAAAATGAATTAGATCGCAAAATCAAATGCCTCAAGTTTGATCGAGGAGGGGAATTTACCTCAGATGAATTTTTCAATTTTTGTAAAGAAGATGGAATAAGAAGGGAATTCTCTAGTGCAAGGAGTCCTCAGCAAAATGGAGTAGTAGAAAGGATGAACAGAACGGTTCAACAAATGGCTCGTGCTATGCTTGATGAATCTGGAACTCCTACAACCATTTTGGGTGAAGTTGCATTTGCTATCATTACTATTCTCAACAAGACAAACATCTTAGTAAACAACACTCAGAATCCTCATGAACTTTGGTATGGTAAGACTCCTATGGTAAAATACTTCAAAATTTTTGGAAGCAAATGTTACATCAAAAGGACTGATGAAAACCTTCGCAAGTTTGAACCTAGAGCAGATGAAGGCATTCTCCTTGGTTACTCTCCCCATAGCAAAGGATATAAGTGTTACAATAAAAGACTTGGAAAAATTATTGAAAGTATTGATGTAGTGGTTGATGAAGAAGGAAATATTCCTAGGCAGGTAAAATCTGAAGATTTCGAAGATGATGAGGACTATCCTTCAACATCAAATCAGACTTATGATGAAGAAGAAATCGATGAGGCACCAGAAGAACAGATAAGGGTAGAAGAAAAGACTCCATCCAGGTATGTTCAGAAGAATCATCGAGAAACTCAAATTTTGGGGCAGAAAGAGGCAAGTGTACAAACAAGAAGAACTATTTCAGAAGCTTCAAGCTATCTAGCATTTCTCTCCTCCACTGAACCATGAAATGTAAGTGAAGCATGCAAAGATGAATGCTGGGTCAAGGCCATGAATGAAGAACTTGAGCAGATTAAAAAGAATAAGACTTGGGAGTTGGTTCCTATACCAAATGATAAGAATTTCATAGGGACAAAATGGATATTCAAAAATAAGTTGAATGAAAATGGAGATGTTATTAGAAACAAGGCCAGACTTGTTTGTAAAGGGTATGCTCAACAAGAAGGTATAGACTTTGAAGAAACTTTTGCATCGGTTGCTAGACTTGAAGCCATAAGAATGTTCCTTGCTCTTTCTAGCTTTCAAAAGTTCAAATTATTTCAAATGGATGTGAAATCTGCCTTTTTAAATGGAGACTTGGAAGAAGAAGTGTATATTGAGCAACCAGATGGATTCATCCTTGGAAATGATCCAAAACTTGTATGCAAACTTAAGAAGCCTCTCCAAGTTGGATGCCATTGTGGATTGGTCAGCACCCAAGATTGTGATTTTAATAAGAGGTTTGTTGGGAGCAGCCCAATGTTGGAGGAGAGGTATTGTTGACATTTCTTCTTTCGAAACTCCTTGGCATGCATTCTCATGTGTGTGGAAAGTCTTCCAGTGGGGAGGAAAACAACAAGAGGCATGTGTTGCTTCAAACCAAAAGATCATTTCAATTCTTTTTTATGCTCTTTCAAACTTGAATGGTTCATTTGAGTTTCAGGTTTATGCAAGCAGCTTCACCATCTTATTTCTTCACAAGATTTACATGGTGTAAATATTAAGTTACAATGATCCATGCACTTTCATTGGATGGTTACATGTCAAAACTTTCACTAGGTTCGAAGGTACAAAAGACGTATAAGCAGCAAGTTTATTGTTATGCCTTTTAGGCCTATTAGTTATGTAATTGTTGTACTCAGGCACCATTATGTTTTACATGAAAGTTATGTTCAGAAAATTAGATACTTTCAAGATGTATAATCAGGCTTGAGTCATGAAAACCAAGTAGTGAAATTTGTCATCCATTTGCATTATATTTTGTTATGTCGCCATGGTAAGAAGGATGTTTCTCTTGATGGTGAGATGGAAAAACCATGAGTTTCTATGAACAAATGAAAATGGTGCAACAAACAGTGAAAGATCAGCTTGAAAAGAGAAAAGACAAGTACAGGTATAGAACGAGGTCCTTAAGATAAGTGAATGTTGGTTTCCTTAGAGAGGAGCTCAAGGAAACAAATTCTTCAAAAGCCAATTGGATCAATCTTGGAAATATGAGGGAGTTGTACTCTCATCTACTTGTCAGATAATAAAGATCTTTTAGGGTCGAAAAGGCCTCTAGTGGGGAGGAATGCTTAGGTGCTCAGTATTTATCTCAAAAATCAAAGTATTCATATTGGCTCAAAAACTATATGATTGTGTTCGTCTCATCAAGACGATCACAATGCAATTCGTTTCACTGAAAACAAAGTCCAGATGAAGGAGAAAATGACTATTGTTCTTTTTCCTAAACAAATAAAACAATTTGTAGAATATGACAGAATGATGACATGGTGGTCCAACGAGCAAGGGGAATCTTCTTCAGTTTTTGCCCAATGGGGCTGTGACAAGTGTCACCTCCAGACTCGCTAGTTTGGTTGTGTGAAGCTGAAATTGCCTAATTGGCCTCCAAGGTGGATTTTGATTTCTTTTAGTTATTTAAATTATTAATATATATATTTATATTATATGGTTTTTTAAAACTATATATATATATATATATATATATATATATATATATATATATATATATATATATATATATATATATATATATTAATTCAATACAAATCTACATACATTACGATGGCACAATTTAAATGTTATATAATATAGTTTTGAAATATATATATTCAAAAGGTAAATACAAATAATTAGAAGGCACATATATATTTCATATTATGAAATGTATATGGGATGGGCAAAGGGCAGGTTTGAAGTCGTGACCTCCCCCTCCCAATATTATTTCCTTGCCAATAAATCAACTATGCATTTGCTAAACATTGGCCATGATACATTATTTAAAATGCATAGTGTTGTTGATGGTGGGGGAGGAGGGAGCTAGCCCTACGAGCTAGCCCCCTTCCCATGCGACCAAGCCCCCAAAATCAGAATCAGGAGCTAGGGGCCAACGCTAAGCCCATTTAGCACCCATAATTATGCTGGACGACTAATTAACTCTCCGTTAATGATGGATTAAGTTGGTGTATATTTTGGAGGGAGTACCAAATTGGGCAAAACTACCAGTTTTGGCAGAGCTAACTGGAGTCTCCTCCAGATTTAGCGAGTTTCCTAGGGAAAAATTAAATGAAGCATATCTTGCTCAATTTTCAACCAATTTTAGAAAATGAATAGTCAATTTGTGATTATTTTGACATTCTAAAGACATTTGTATAGGTTTCAGAGGAAATAGAGGACTTCTACAGGTTATTTTTCCACAAGGAAGTTCAAGGAAGCCTAGAGCCACCAGGGAAGGGGGTCATACCCAGAGCAGCCAGAGTTAGTTTTCAGAGATCCAATAGTCATTTTTGGCTAATTTGGACATTTTGAACACATTGGTGCAGGTATCAAGATCCATAGAGTTTCTTAAACACCATTTTTGCCACATTTAACTAATATAGAGGCCCAAGCCATGGCAGCTGGACCAAGGAGATGTAACTGAGGAGGGGTGAACTCCTTCATCAAAACACTGTGTTAATGTGTCTCTTTGATGGTATTCTACATTGTACATGTTTTTTGTTCATTATTCTTTTTTAAAGCTATTTTTCTCATGAATGCCTTGTTTAACTTAAGGGAATTTACCTATTTGTAAGCACCAACAACTAAGGAAACCTCAACACAAAAAGCAAGAAGCAAGCACATTTTTATAAATCTATAATTATTATTAGCAAAGCAAAACTAATCATACAAAAACAGATAAGGTTAACCCCTTATTGAGCTTGGAGACACTTGTACATT
Source organism: Pinus taeda (assembly GCA_000404065.3). Taxonomy (NCBI): domain Eukaryota; kingdom Viridiplantae; phylum Streptophyta; class Pinopsida; order Pinales; family Pinaceae; genus Pinus; species Pinus taeda. Next base: position 75,009 of record APFE030217355.1, on the reverse strand, counting down.
CCAAAGCCCACTATGGAATTACATGTCACCATGAAGTGCCACATTGATCCCATGACTTGTAAGATTTATTACTTGATTATTCTAATGCATGGTTGTATTTGAGGGAAAAGGAGATGGATTAGATCTTACACAGGATTACAACTGGGTCTGTGTTTGGGGCTTTGTCTCCCTATACAGGGTCCTAACTCTTTAAATGGCCACATTGGCACTTGTAGGGTGAGTGTTGAGAGCCATGGAACTCAACCATAGCATATATGACTTCATGGATCCCTAACAATGTTCGTTAATTGCTTGTATTCCACCTTTTGGATGAGGATGATGAACCTAGTTGACCATGCCCAACTGACTCTACAGTTGCACCAAACACTTGACATATGTTATAGGATGCATCTTGTTGTAGAGGAACAACTTATTTCATTACTCCAACCTTTACAGATGGTCTACATGCATATTCAATCCATTTGGATACCGATGACGATGTCATTGTGCCTCCACACTCACTTGGGAGCACCACAGGTTCTTGATTGGAAAACAAGGGGTCAACCCCTTGTCTACTATGTTTGGAGTCCATTTCTTGATCATGACACCCCTTTGACTTCATCAGGCCCCCTCAAAGTCCCAACAACTCACTTTGTTGATCATTCGACCCTCTTGAGAGGCTTATCTTTACATTATTAAGCTATTTGGTGGGCTTGTCACCAAAGGTTTCGTTATTTACATTATTTTTAGTGTAAGGGCTAAATTAGGCCAAATTAGTTAAATCGAATTCACTAGGAAGTGTATAAATACAAGTGTGATGTATCATTTTGATCATCATCACATGGATTAGATCATTCTATCTTGTGATATTTTTTCTATCCCTTTTGGTGGATGAATTTGGATGAATGGATGAATTTGGATGTTTGGATCTCTTCATTTTTGTCTTAGAGGTTCACTATTGGCATATAGTGATGATTTGATATACTCTTTCTTACATGTAAGTACTATTTTAATGCTATTTTGTTACTTTCTTATTGTCACATGCATGTTGCTGGGGATTTTCATTATGCTAGACTAAATTGATTGTTTTTCTTCTGTGAAATTGTGGAAAATTGTCTTTCTATAGTGTTGCATCATGTCATGGGCCATGTATGAATGAGTGAATGTTCCTATAGATATTTTGTCCAAATTGAATCGTGATAATTCATCATATATTACATATCGAAGTGTAAAAACCTTGAAGAAATTGTCCCATGCCCTAATTGCCATGAAAAATTGTTCTATAGGCCTCCTTAACTAGGTGAATTCACTCCAAGCATTAAAATATCCTTGACTCCATTTCTCCCAAAGGGTTATACACTTATCCTTCATAGGTGATCATCTAAAAGCATATCTTTCTCACCTTATCCCTTTCTTTCTAAGCCTAGCCCCAATACGTGATCTAGGGCATCAAATTTCTCACTATTCACCCACTCAAAAATTCAATCTCTTGCCCTCTACTACACTTTTGTCTCTTCTAGAATCCCTCCAAATTTGAAGCAATTACAACGGTGGGCTCTTGAGATATTCTAAGCCCTAGCTCCGAGATCAATTCTTACCCTTGATTTTCCTTGGCTAGTCACCTCATTAGGATCATTGCATCAAAATTAGTGAAAATTCCCCCTTTGATCCCCTTCTCCCCCTTAGTTAGGTCAAGAACACCCTTGATTGATAAACTCCACCCCCTTGACCTAATTTTGGGTCCTCTTGGTCCCATGTGGTCCCACAACTTATTGAAGATAATTTCATAAAGACCATTTGGAAACCAAGATTTCACAAGGGTTTCTAAGACTAGGTCCCTCCTTTACAAGCCTCATCTGCAAACCATAGCCCTTGAAACCCCTTTGGCCCTTTTTGGAGATCTTTACACCTTGTTTCTCAAGCACGTGAACCATACAATTGAGTCTCTCTTGTTAATAGGTCTTAGGAATCCCTCATTTTCTCTTCATTGATTCATCTTTCTAGTGATTCCCTCATATCAGGATTCCTCCCATCGGTGAATATTCGTAAAGAGTAGGGAGCCTTAGTTGAGGTGAAAGTGGGTTATCTCTCCATTGTTGCCCTTAACCTAGTAATTTATCTTTTCGGATCCCCTCATCAGTGAATGTCTGTAAAAAGTAGGGAACCTTAGCTGAGGTGACAATGGGCTATCGCTCCATTGTTACCCTTAACCTAGTAATTTACCTTTTAGGATCTCCTCCTAGGACACCTACTACTTTGAGCAGTAACAAATCGATAATAAAAAAATAGAAATAAGTTAATGATTCCCCAAGCACAAAATTGTCCTTATAATCCAAAATTGTAGATTAAGACATATGATTTGAAAATTTAAAAAAATACTAATAACTATTTCAAACAAAACTTAGAGTTGTCTCAAAAACACAATACCGAAGGCATTGATCCTAGCCCAGAATCTCATCAGAGCTCCCTTGCATCATGCACTGCAATCCATTTGTGATCTATAAAACCATTTAAAGAACATCATTACGAGTCACCTAAAACACCTTAACAATTCCATCTAAGTTATGACTTTGTATCCTTATGCATTTCACTTAATTTTAAATAAAAAATACAAACCACTTTTTATAGCGTTCATCTTGCCCCTTCAGGAAGTACTAACTAATTGTATATGACATGCTACACATAATAACCAACATAGAAAACAGAAAAATTGATACACCATGTACATACATGATGAAGTTAATCAATTGGCTCCGGAAAATGGCAATTCAAAGATGGAAATGGTTATAGCTGTCATAGTTGAATTTTAAAACCAAATTGTTTATCAAATTTGATAGTTTGGATCATTGTAGTCATTGTAGTGTTTTAACATAAAGTGTAATGGTAAGAGCGTTGGAAAGGTTTTAACAACATTTAATGGACAATTCACTAAATAAAAAATAATTTGTCCATCGAATTCCATCTGAGCCAGGAATATGTTTTCAGTTGGGGTTTATCTGTATTTTACAAATAATATTTATTATAAAAAATTTGTATTTTAAAGTTAATATATCGTAAGGATTTTTACTTAAAAGTTAATATATCAATTATAAATAATATTATTTATTGTATTATAATAATTTTACGTTATAATAATTATTATATATATTATTTATATATATATATATATATATTTAAATTATTGGAAAAAATATTTATTTTATTATTTAAAATAAGTTAAATAGATAAAAAAATATCAAAAATTTTAAATCTTATTAAGGTATTGTTTTTTTTCATTTTATTTAGAATATAGATACATATGCTTATAGTATCATTGTAATGTTGATAACAATATTTTTTTTTATAAAGATATTTATTATTTTATTTTTTTTATATATTAAAAGAAATATAATTTTTAATAAAAAAATTAATTATATTGTTTTTAAATTAAATTACTTTTAGCATTTAAGCTGTATTTTATTTTATTATTTGTTTTTACAAACAATTATAATAAATGAGTATTTCTATGTGTCTATATGGTCACTAGAACTATAACTTGGATTTGTATCTAAAACATATCATAAAACATGTTTCCTCATGGATGTTAGTGTCATTATAACTCCTAATTACTATAGTATGTTAGTTGTCCTATAACATGGAATTTGTTTTATGTATCTTTCTGATCACCAAAAACCACATCTTAAATTTGTGTCTCAAATAAATCACAAATCATGTTCAACCTTGAAAGTTATATGTCAAAAAATGCCTTTATTATTATAATATATATATTATATATATATATTATATATATATATTATTTATTTTTATTACCATAATAGCAATTATTAAAATTGCAATTTACACTGCTTCTCAATTTTATTTTGAATTAAAACCATAATTTTTCAATTCCCTCAAAACCTTAATTCTTTTCGAAACTTAAATCTAAAATAATTTTCTAATTTAAAAACTTATTTATCAAAAATCATTCATAATAATAAATACAAACATATCTAGAAAATACAGAAAATACAAACATATCTACAAAATATGTAAAATCCTAGAAATTCAGTCACCATTAGAAATTAACACAGTATAACAGATTCTTCACACACTGACAGTTCTTCTTTTTCCTGTTTTCTCAGCCTCCTCTGGCATATTGAATGAACCATACATCCGTCTCGGTAAACAACTAAGAGTAATTTGGTAACTATGATTTGTAATTTGGTAACAATGATATTGCAAAGAGAAGATGACAGTACATCACCACTTGCCTGATAAAAATAACTAAAACAACACAATTACAGAAACTCAATCATATATTATGCACAAATGGTGTATGTGCAAAGACACTCACACACACAGATTACATTCAGATCACTCTATTAAATAGAGTTTTTGAGATCCAACTTATTCCTAATTTAGAGAGAGTGGTTGAGAGAATTTCTCAACCACCACAAACCAATTTCTCAAATATGAAATGTAAGCATTAACTCCAACATCCCCCCTTAATGATTACATTACATGGAAATAACAAAATAATCAAGCTTATCAGTAGATGCTCCATCAAGTTGCCTCATAACCCTCGGAAAGGTGTAGTTGGCAAGTTGGATTCCCGAGTTCCCTTCCTCAACTCCTGAATCAAGGACCTCCCGAAGTCAATTACTGGACAGCATCACAATCTGTCGCATAACCTCATTAGGAAACCACTTCCATGTCTACCACTAATGAGGGATCCTTCCCTAGATCCGCAACTGCCATACTATTTGGACAACCATCCATATTGAGCCTTACTGCTACTTGATCCTTAAGTACTGGCATCAGACACATAGTTGAACTGCTCTGTCATCGCTACCGGCCGTGTGACGGGAATTTCCCTTTGTTTTAGCAGTAGGGTTGGAAGAAATATTTCGATAGAGGGACTCTGCATCTGAAGATAAATAGGATGGTGAGATGGAATAAGTAGAGCTCATATTCTTCGTACAATAAAAAGGACACGATGCAGCAGGTGACACATTAGACCTAAGCGACTGATGAAATTCCCGGTCGTTGTTATATGCAGTATTGAAAACACTCATCTCGGCAGATCTCCCACACATAGATTTCACGTCATTAAGATTTTCTTTCGATCGTGGAATTGCTCTTGGCTTCGAACTTTATCGTCTCTACTGGACTTCCACTCTTGTTGTATCCCATCATTCCTCCCTCGTCTTCGATCGAGTTACATATTGCAACAAGTAGAGCAGACGAAAAACAATTATTTCTCAATTTCTTACACCAATAACTGGGTGTTTGGAATCAGCTGTCATACTAGCTCTGATACGCTCTGATGGTTTACGGCTGCATACGCAGGTTGCTCCGTCCAGAATACTTAGGTTGCAACAGCCCGGTTAACATCCAAATGCACCTCCTCGCAACACAGGTTCAGATCTAGCTCTGATACCATGATAAAAATAGCTAAAACAACACAATTACAGAAACTCAATCATATATTATGCACAAATAGTGTATGTGCAAGGACACTCACACACATAGATTACATTCAGATCACTCTATTAAATAGAGTTTTTGAGATCCAACTTATTCCTAATTTAGAGAGAGTGGTTGAGAGAATTTCTCAACCGCCACAAACCAATTTCTCAAATATGGAATGTAAGCATTAACTCCAACATTGCCAGGTAAAAGATACTGTAAAAAAAGATAATAATACATCACCACTTACATTAACATTCAATGCTACACATATCTAGATATAGTAGATTAGAATAAACACTGTTCCAAAAAGTGACATCACATTATTGATTTAATTGAGACACATACGCATCACCTACCTACTTGTGTAACAGATCCACAAATATATACAAAGGGAGCTATACACAAGGTGCACAAATACATACAACGGGAGCTAGGTATGTAAGGTATTGAAATGGCATTAAAGTTAAAGATGTCATTGATGATTGTATATCATGACGTCCTCATGAACGTCGTGGCTGTGGCGGTCACTTGTTAGAAGTACAGTGCATTTTCAATTAAATTGGATCGTAAAACTTGAGCTGTAAAGTTCAAGGGGCCTTCAAAGATTAGGTATATTTAACTGCATGCAATCACGTCTGATTGTGCGTGAAAGATTGGATATTCTGATAGCAAATATGGTTGCAACTTTTGGAGAAGGTACAAAGGACAATTATTTGTACTATCCGACTGCACAAAAGAGAGGGGAACCACTTTTTGGAAATTGGAATGATCTGGAAGACAGCGGATTTAGGTTTGGAACCTATGGTGATGTGGTGGGTTGTTCGATAGACTACCGATCGAAATTTAAAGAAGAGAGACAAAACAATTAGATCAGTTGATTGGTTGGATTATGGTGAAGTCACATTTTCATCATGAATCTCACTGGATTGCTTGGATGAGGTGAAGTCGGATTTTCATGATGAATCTCAATTAAATCAGTCGATTGCATAGAACTTTATGTCAATCTATTCAAGAAAGTGAAGGTGATCATGATCTTTCACCTAAAGATTTTTGTAGATTCAAGAGATATACAACTAATATGCTTAACCGTAGAGAAATAGTTTTGCAAGCTTTGCCGAAGACGGAGGGACTACTCATGAGAAAATGGTAGCATAAACAAAAACGATAGTTGATCAGTTCACAAATGATGCCATGATATGACAGGGAAGATGGTGATGATTTCAATGTATATATAAAGACAAAAAAAATGTGATATATGTAGTAACAAGTTTTGACCACATGAATTCAGTGAAAGAGGTTTTCTTTATGGGTTAAAATTAAGGATAAGGGATATGTGTAGTAATTAGTTTTGATTAGATGAATTCAATGAAATATAAGGTTTTTTAAGTTTGGGTTAATTGTTTTCTTTTTGTAGGAGATAAATGCATATTTTTTTTTATATTACCAAAAAAATTAATGATATATCTCAGTAATTTAAGTTTTTTATATGATTATCAATTTTATTAATATAATTATAAAATTTTATCGTAAAAAAATATGAATATTTGAGTAATTTGTTTTTATTTATTTATTTATTATGATATCAATATTAATAATATAATTATAAAATTCAAAGTATTTAAAGTTTTAATATTATGAGCTTTAATGGTTAAGAGCATGTGGTCCAAGTGGGCCTAATGGTTAAGAGCATGTGTTTCCTCCTAAGAGGTCACAAGTTCAAAACCAGAGGGGGGTAGAGTATGTATGCCTTCGTAGACTTAGCAGTCAAATCTTCCTCGGAGGTGGGTCCCTTGTCCCACAAACAAGGGGGTCTCATACACCAATTTGGTCATCAAAATATTTGTTTCATTATGTTGCTAAAATTAAAAATGATAAGAATAAAGTAAATTATAATTTTATTGGAGGTGGGTCCCTTGTCCCACAAACAAGGGGGTCTCATACACCAATTTGGTCATCAAAATATTTGTTTCATTATGTTGCTAAAATTAAAAATGATAAGAATAAAGTAAATTATAATTTTATTGGTTGGTCATCAAAATATTTGTTTCATTATGTTGCTAAAATTAAAAATGATAAGAATAAAGTAAATTATAATTTTATTGGAGGTGGGTCCCTTGTCCCACAAACAAGGGGGTCTCATACACCAATTTGGTCATCAAAATATTTGTTTCATTATGTTGCTAAAATTAAAAATGATAAGAATAAAGTAAATTATAATTTTATTCCACTTATATGATTTAAGCCATAAATATGTTTTATTACAATAACCATGGCTTATCAATATCATATGGCCAAAATGAATTTAATTAAAACAAAAAAAAGAGCATACCAACTTTAAAGATAAATTTCAATCTTTGATTTGTGTATAATACTAAATATATTCTCTAACATTCTATGAAGGTTAAATCACTACCATCCACTTAATAATTATTGATTACTAGCAATTACCCCTAAAAACACAAAAATACATAGAAAAAATATATGATCATCCTAATAAAAGGAAAATAAAAAAAAAAAAAAAAAAATATGTGATAAAACCTATGATGAGATTGACTTTGTATTTCATATCACATCCACACATATATATACATATATAAGCGCAGAGGCGGTGTAAGGTGGTTGCATTTGACTGGAGAATGTTGTCGAACGTTATTTTCAGTTTAAAGTCCTTGCTTCCACACTACACAATTATCCTCAATTTTCAAGTTTCGATAAAATAAATTCCAGAGTGTCTACAACAATCCTACATCTCCAATGCCCGGGTCCATGGGAAAGATTAATCTCAACCACAGGACGACGATCCACGGCCTCTGTCCAGTAAACAGTAAAGACCTCGTAAAAATTAGTTTTACGTGAATTTGCCCACCCGTGCCACGGAATGTGCTGATATCGTTATGTGGCAAGATCAGTCTTTGGATCAATCCAATGGGGAATTCATCTATTTATTACGGATCCAAATTGCCCAGAATCCTCAAATACCAGAATTATTCCTGCAACGGTATCCATTTTCAAATTACAGTTACCTTGGTGGAGGTGTTCAAATTTTGAACCGATATAAAATAGTAGATGGAAAAATGAAAAAAGAGATAAAAAATAGAAAAACTCTAACTTAATTAATTTAAAATTAAAAAAAGACATTCTTTTTATATTTAAACTAGTATAGATCCATTTTAAATATAAAACTAACTTGATTTCAGTGTAATTATTTTTAAGTCTACATTATTTAAATATATTTTTCTATAGTTTTTTAATTTTTAGATTTTTTACAAATTTATAATGACCGATATAAACAAAATTTAACTTTGATGACAGAAGATCTTACACATCATACTAGTGTAAAATAAACCTCTAGACTCATTAAATTGAAGCATCCTAATTAAACTTGATTATATTAACTTAATTAATACAAATTTTAATTATAATATTATTATAATTGACCACATCTCTATAATTTATGTAGATTTTATAGTTTGAACACAATCCAAGGGTTATAGATTTCTAATAGATTTACTCAAGTATAATAATTAATTATTTTTATATAATTATTTTATTATAAATATTAATATCTATAATGAAATTTATAGTAAGATATAAGAAGAGTTTTTTGTAAAAATCACATAGAAGAAAATTTTGCTCACACTTTTCGAACCAACTATTGTGGTTCATCATAACAATTATGTTGTAATGTGTTTCTTTCTGGGAAGAACTCCCACTATTGTGGTTCATAATAGCAACTATGTTGTAAGAAACCAACAATTATGGTTCATCATAACTATTATGTTGTAAGGGGTTTGTGTCTGAGAAAACACTCACTATTGTGGTTCATCATAACAATTATGTTGTAAGGTGTTTTTTTATGGGAAGAACTCCCTGCACCATTGTTCACCATGAGATTCATTGTTAGACCATTGAACAATGCTCTACCCTCATATTAAACAATTAATTATTATTAAACATAAACATGATAAACATGAAAACTTTAAGAAAAATAATTGTTAATTGTTGTTTGTGTTGGGTTGTAATTGATTGGGTAGATCTATTGAAACGTTGTATCGTCTCATAACAACAAAAACGATCTCCAATTCATGGTTCTTGCAATCATTTCGCTTGTTCTTTCTTTAGGTTTCTGAGTTTTGTGTATTCGATTTGTTTCTATTGTATTCAAAGCATCTAAATGGTTTCATACTATTCTTATTATGGTGGAGGATTTCCTAACCAGGGTTTTGGTCATTCCTAGTGAGATTACTATGTTTCGAAGAACATTAAAAAGATCAGCGTTGCCTTGCATAGTCATCTGAAAAGGGTTAATTTGTAGTTTAGTTGTGTCCTCATGCCATCAGATTTAATTTACATCATCTTTGAATATTGGCAGGCTCCTCAGGGCTTGCATCAATTCTGTAATCTGGCTCTTATCCATTCCTACTTACTCGAGCAATGAGGTAAGTTTTTTAATTTTTTAATTATGTAAGTCATTTTGATGATTTTTTTATGTGAATATTTTCCAATGGTGAATGATAGGGTTTCTTCTGAATGAATGGGATGGATCTTGTTGAATAGTTTGTTTCATTTCAAAATTTTTGACATAGTCTGGTTTATCTCAAAAATTTTGGTAATATAATGGTCACTGCATTTGTAGGGACCTCTTTAGCCTTCGCTTTCCTTCCCTTCCGCAGCATCAATAGCGGACAGGAGATGAGAGTACCTATTTCTGGGAGGGTTAGTAGCAATCACACCGAGATAGGAGTACTTATTTCTTGGAGGATTATTGGGCTCGGGTGTCAGTATATTGATGTGGCTGCAACTCGCATCTTCGATCTTTGGTGGTGCTTGCTTCCACAATTTACACAGTTAAGAAAAAATGAAAGTTATTTGCATCTGCTAGAACTTATATTAATTAAAATGAAATGATATTAGTGTTAGTGTCCAAGCATCCATATAAATGCGCAATAGATAGGCTCACGTGGCTTACCGGGCTAAAGAGACAAGATGGGCTAATGAGGAAAACATGGGATACCGTTAAATAAGCTAATACTAGATGATAAGACGGAAAAAACAATGTTCGATATCCTTACTGATCATCTATTCTCTATCTACCTTTTTAATGTAAACATAAATGTTTTGAATAAATAAAACTAAAAACCTTGGATATATATTCCTTGTACCATTTTAACCCTATTCAATCAACCAAGATGTGATCAAATACAATGCCTGGTAGAAACCTTTGGTTTTGCTCAATGATAAAATCTCCCATCCGAGGTTGACCCGACCATCAACCGAGATGTGATCAAATACAATGCCTTGTAGAAACCTTTGGTTTTGCTCAATGATAAAATCTCCCATCCGAGGTTGACCCGACCAGCCTTGTTGCTGGACCCAGGGGTTAAATTTGACGGGTCCCCTTACCCATCAATGAAATTTTTTATGACAGTTTTATTTTTAAACGGCCCGTCATTTGACTTTTAATAATTATTTTTACTAGTTTTATCTAAGTAAATACTAGGTTTCATTAAGAGAGTACGCAGTGAGAGACTAGGATTATTTCCATTTTGCGTGATTGGTGGCTTATTGAATCAAATGTAATGAAGTTATGCTCAGCGTGCCTTTGCTTTGCTCGCATATGAAATCTAATAGTATGTCAAATCATTCTACCCTGGTTTTCCTCTGAGACAAGTTTTTGTGTCCTCAAGAGTAAATTCTATTGTCTTATGGTTCAAAATTCAATTCTAATAATCCTTGTTTAAATCTATGCTCAATGATTCCCCTTTTATCATCCTAAAATGTTAGAAGGATTCCTCTTTTATCATCCTGAAATGTTACAAGGATCTATGGTTCAAATTTAGGATCATGAATCTCTGCTCAGCTCGGCTTATATCATCCTGTGCTAGTACATGGATCTACAGGTGAAGAAGCCAAGCACGCACAGGGGGGTTACCAAATTTCTCCTTTTCCACTATATTGCCCCAAATCTCCCAAGGTTCGAAAGCCAATTTAAGTGCCATTAGAGTAATTGGTTGTATATCCACCATTTCAATATCCAATAGCAAGGGTACCCACCTGTGAGCAAGCAGCAGTTACAAAGTGAGCCACACCACCTGAACAAGGGCAGAGAAAGTGTTGGTTGACTAAAGAGCAACTCCTATGCAAATTTAATATTCTGCCTCAATTGTAAATCAAAATATATCTAATGTGTTTGTAGCAAATAGATTGGTTCTGGTAATGATGATTGAGAATAAATCAACAGCAGTGGGAGTAGTTAAGTTATTCGACACTCATAGACTCTTGTTCGACATTGTAGTCAAGCTAACACTCCTATAGATAATCTTAGTTGTTTGTGTGCAAGTCAAAGACTCAGAGTTTTGGGTTGCTCCTTTAAACTTTAGTGTTTCTATTTCACACCACGACCTTCATGCTTTAATTCTATAACTGTATCTTAACCTTCACACCTCTAAACTCAAAACAATCAATGGATTTTAAAAATAGAGGAGTTATGGAATTGACAGTATACACATTCCCAAAATTTTAATCATGCTTTCACAACAACTACATATTTATTGTCCATAGAAAACTAACCGTTCCCCAAATAAAAAAAACTCTGATTATCAAAAGCCCACAGCCCAGAGCAATCAGGAAAATAAAATATAAAACCACATCTATAGCTCTTTAATCCAGGAATAGGTTTTATGATTGTTCAAGCAATGACGACATTTCTAACAAGAGAATCTAAGATGACATACCTGCTTTTATGAAGAAGTTGAATGAATACCATAGCCGATGTTCGTTACCAACTTTGAATCTTCAACAAACTTGTTTAAATCTTGTGCTTTTGTTCACTATTAAAGCAAAATTTTCACCGTCGATTTCACCTACATGTGTTGAAACAAGCGATTTTGAACTTTCCTTTAAATTTTTGTGAAACGAGTGGTTTTCACCCGATCCTTTTTGGCATTACACAATGAAAGAGGTCCAAGACATTCCTCTCTAAGAAATGCATTTCATTAGAGCTAGACTATGCTCATCCATCAAAATCCATATAGTACAAATATCCGGAGGCCATTTCTCTTAACCACTGTGTATTCACATCATTTTGATTTGATTGACTCGCAACACTTGAGCATTGGGTCAATTCATCCTACAAATCTTGAATATGATCCTTACAAATCTTCAATAAGGTCGTTACAGATATATAAAATATATATGTATTATGTATATAATTGAAACTGGTCATTTTATGATATGCGAGTGATTATGATGCTTTTAAAAAATTATTAGCAAGTTGATAATAATGTGTTTATTTTAAATTAAATTGTATTTTATGGGCGTCAATTTTAAAGCCTGGCTAGACCATTTATCATACATGATAGAATCCCACAAGGGAACTTGATTTAGCAAAAGTAGGAGGAGGCGAGGCAACACTTTGTTAAAGTTGAAAATAATTAATATTATTTTGTATTAATGGAGAAATGGTTACACAAGTTGTAATGTATCTCCTTAGTTTAGGATTTGTTCCTAGAGTTTAGGAGTTTGGTTGCAACTTCCTTATCTCTAGTAATGTACTTAATGATGTAATTACTCATTTGATGTATGTAGAGTGTACGGAGAGAATTCTCTTTGTTTGAGTGTAGTCTCCAGGTGCAGTACTCACCTGTGAGCTGCAACTCCTTCTTTTTCAATTCAAGTCTGATTTTTATCTTGGTATAAGAGCCCTATTTTTATCTTGGTATCAGAGCACAGAGTAGGGACAACCTTCATTTTTTTTTAGGATGCATCATTGATTACAGAACTGTAGTGGCGGCAGGAGTATATAGAAGCATTCGTAGAATCAAGTGGATTGCAGTAACACCTGAAGTATCACTCTCAATTCCGCGCCAATCAAAATTTCTGGCGCACTAGCATGACTATCACTTTCAAGACCGCGCCAAATGGCGTGACTATTCCTTAATAAATCACGCCAACCCTTCTTTCCGCTCAAAAATGGGGTCACTGTTTGCGACGAAACCGCGCCAATTCTGTAAGACGCATCGATTTTGTTTTCGGTGCGGATCTTTCACCGTCAAGGAGCGCCAACCTCTTTCTCTTTGGAAAATCTGCAATTTTTGGTGGATCGGCCTTGCCCAGTGGTGGCACTTTGAAATTTTAGATCTGCTCGGTGGCAGCAGATCGGATTTGCCCGGTGGTGGCACATTGGAGTTTCTGATGTGCTCGGTGACAGTAGATCGGATTTGCCCAGTGGTGGCGTATTGAAATTCCTGATCTGTTCGGTGGCAGTAGATTGGATTTTCCTGGTGGTGGCGCATTGAAGTTCCTGATCTGTTCGGTGGCAGCAGATCGGATTTGCCCGGTGGTGGCACATTGGAGTTCCTGATCTGTTCGGTGGTAGCAGATCGGATTTGCCTGGTGGTGGCGCATTGGAGTTCCTAATCTGTTCGGTGGGGGTTCATTGAAGGCTTATTCATCAGAGGATCAAAAATTTTATCAGTCCACACACAACTTCAAAACTTGAGGCTGGAAGTACAGAGCCTGAAGTAAGGAAGAATGTCCCAACCAGAGGTGCGCTCAGAGATAGGTTGTATCAAATCTAAAAGCCAAATTCACGACAAGGACCATTGCTTGGTTTTCTTGAACTATCTGGTAAGAGGAGGTCTGATGCCGTTAAAGTTAGACACGCAGGACCAAGTACCGCGCAAGCGCTCTGGTGCGCGATTTTCCAGGAGGGAGGGAAGCATGCGGCAGATAACTGCCACCTATTACAGAAATACACCCAGACCTCACAACTGTTGTATTGCAATTTTTGCCGATCGGTGGGACACGATGAATGAACGTGCTGAAGTTATGACTTAATGCTAGAGAGAACCCCAGCCTATCGGGTGTAGACTGAGGTGCGAGGAGGGTTTCAAGGACGCGGTAGGGGAAGAGGATGGGCGCCCGGGCAGGGCCGCGGACAATTAATTTGTTATAACTATGGAGGACAGAGACACTACGCACGCGACTGTACTAACCCAACCAAGATCTCATGCCCCTACTATGAGCAATTTGATCACGAATTAATAGACTGCCTGATTTTAATTGGCCAATTAAGTGAAAAGGGAGTACTCCAACCTCCACCAACCCAGAATATCCAAATGATGTGTGCGACACACCTATGAAGGAACAATGCGCGAAGTTAACGCAAGGAAGGATGGGGCCAAGAGAAGCTCAGCGGAGCTTCACAGAAGCTTCGACCCCAGATAGGAGGGATCAAATGGAGTCAGGAGTGGATGTCTCTATGGTCACTACCTTTCTGGAAACCTGCATGAAACTGTTGCACGATCGTAAGGTTGTTCAAGGATTGCAAGAGCTGATCACCAGGTGCGTCGGATTCAGTGAACCATAGGTTGTTCGGAAGATAGGAAGACATGCTCTCCGCACCGGATGCAAGATGAGACTAACTGTGCAAACCGATGGTGGTTCATTGAAGGCTTATTCATCAGAGGATCAAAAATTTTATCAGTCCAATATGAATAACAGTGATGAGTACTCTCCTAAGCCAGAAAAGTCGTGGTCTATTAGTAGGTCAGTAGATTATTTGCTTAGGGAGCAGGGACTGTTGTTTATTTTGATAGGAATCGCCATTGCATCGACTTTCTTTATCCTTCAGCCTAGTTTTTTGGCTTCTAATGTTAATGAAAATGGAAGGTTTTTGCCCGACAAACCTCATCGGGTTGTTTATGAGACTCTTGTTTCTCAGTTTGCTCAGTATCATTCAGGTTCGATAATGAATTTGGGGGCTAAAGTGCTCCTAGGTTTGAAGAGAAAGTCCCTGCGAGTTATCGTGACGGGTGGAGCTGGCTTTGTTGGCAATCATCTAGTTGACAAGCTCATGGCAAGAGGCGACAGTGTTATTGTTGTCGACAATTTCTTCACAGGAAGGAAGGAGAATGTTTTGCATCATTTTGGCAATACAAGGTTTGAACTAATAAGGCATGATGTTGTGGAACCCTTATTGTTGGAGGTTGATCAGATCTACCATTTGGCTTGCCCCGCTTCCCCTGTGCATTACAAACACAATCCTGTGAAGATTATCAAAACTAATGTTGTGGGAACCTTGAACATGCTTGGACTTGCTAAGCGTGTTGGGGCATGTTTTTTGCTTACAAGTACTAGTGAGGTTTATGGAGATCCTCTTGAACATCCTAAAACTGAAGCTTACTGGGGCAATGTTAATCCCATCGGAGTTCGCAGTTGCTATGATGAGGGTAAGAGAACAACCGAAAGTCTGACTATGGATTATCACAGGGGAGCAAATGTTGAGTTTCGGATTGCTCGAATTTTCAATACATACGGTCCGCAAATGTGCCTTGATGATGGTTGGGTTGTAAGTAACTTTGTTTCTTAGGCTTTGCGCAAGGAGCCTTTGATAGTCTATGGAAATGGGAAACAGACACAGAGTTTCCAGTTCGTTTCTGATCTGGTTGAAGGCCTTATGTGACTTATGGAGGGCGAACATGTTGGTCCTTTCAATCTTGGGAATCCTGGGGAATTTACAATGTTAGAACTAGAAAAGACTGAAGAAGGAAAAGATGACTCTAATAGTGATTGGCACATTCCATTGCTAATGGAAGAAAACAGTGAGGAAGATGAAGAGCAAGAGCAGAAACAAGAAGAAGTAACATGTAATGTAATCAAAGATGCAAGTCCAGAAAACGTTGAAATAGACAGATTTGAGGTAAGTCCCCTACCAAGGAGATCAAGTAGGAAGACTTGATTACCTTCTAAATTGAAAGACTATGCATTAATGTCAAAGATCTTAAACATTGTAGAACCTGCAAATTATGAGGAAGCAACTAAATCTGATGCATGGAGGGCTGCAATGTATGAGGAAATAGAATCAATAAACATAAACCATACTTGGGATTTGGTTGAATTGCCTGAAGGTAAAACCCCCATAGGATGCAAATGGCTGTATAAACCAAAAATAAATGCAGATAGGAGTATAGAGAAACTTTAAGCTAGACTGGTAGCAAAGGGTTACTCACAGCAAGAGGGAATAGATTTTGATGACACCTTTGCTCCTGTAGCCAAATTAAACACCATTAGGATGCTAATTTCCTTAGCAGCAAAACATAAATGGCAGCTACACTAGCTAGATGTTAAGTCTGCATTTCTGAATGGTGACTTGAAGGAAGAAATTTATTTAGTACAACTTGAAGGTTTTGTGATAAAGGGACAGGAACATCTTGTGTGTAAATTGAAAAAGGTACTTTATGGTTTAAAACAGGCACCCAGGTCGTGGTATGAGAAAATTGACTCATTTTTTGTATAGCATGGCTTTCATAGGAGCTTGAATGATCCAAATATGTATACCAAGTTTAATAAACAGAGACAAATTATTTTGATTTCTTTGTATGCAGATGATATGATCATAATAGGGAATGCTAACAATCTGATCAGAGAAATCAAACAGTAGATGTCACAAGTGTTTGAGATGAAATATCTCGGAAACCTTCATTATTTCTTGGGATTGGAGGTATGGGAAGACACTGGACAAACTTTTCTTACTCAAGGGAAGTATGCCAGAAGCTTGCTGGAAAGGTTCATAATGGAGCAGTGCAGATCAGCAGCAACACCATTACAGCAGAAAGAATAAGCTATTATCAAAACTGACAACCAGAGTATCATCAAGCTTGCATACAATCCAGTCTTTCATAAAAATACCAAGCACATCGATAATCTGGTTCATTTTGTTCGAGAGAAACAACAATCAAAAGAGATATGTATTGAATATTGTAAAACTTGTGATAACATGGCTGATATTTTTACTAAGCCTCTTGGGCGTGTAAAGTCCGAATTGTTTAGAGGGATGCAAGGAGTTCAGGATAATCCTTTCTCCATTAAGGGGGGTAGTTGAAAATAATTAATATTATTTTGTATTAATGGAGAAATGGTTACACAAGTTGTAACGTATCTCCTTAGTTTAGGATTTGTTCCTAGAGTTTAGGAGTTTGGTTGCAACTTCCTGATCTCTAGTAATGTACTTAATGATGTAATTACTCATTTGATGTATGTAAAGTGTATGGAGAGAGTTCTCTTTGTTTGAGTGCAGTCTCCAGGTGCAGTACTCACCTGTGAGCTGCAAACTCCTTTTTCAATTCAAGTTTGATTTTTATCTGTTAAGGGTTCAAGGTTTCGATACATATCCATGATTTTCATGTATAGAAAATACATAGTATTTTAGGTGTAAATTAACTAACATAATCTTAATATTTTCATATGTAAAAAAGAACTAACATAAATATTAAAATATTTTATTTTTTATCATCATCTAGTAAATTGAAAATATTATGGTTATATGAATCCAAAAACCTAACCATTTTTTCACTCGAGTAAATTAAAAATATTATAGTTATATGAACCTAAAAACCTAACCATTTTCTTTAGAATTTTGAATTTTCCATACAAGAACGTTTTTGATATATCATATTTCTTCGAACCTTTATCACTATATTAAAAATTTTCATTATATGCTATATTGTATATTTTATATTTTAAAATTTTAATGTTTAAATTTTTTTATCTATTTAATAATTTTTTTAATATATTAGATTATATCAAATATACATCATAAATTTACATTTATATAATTTCTTTGTTTTGTTTCATAAATCTTATGAAACTTCTTTAAATTTCAAATATCTCACATTGTACCAAATTTTACCTTTTCACATTGCACCGAATTTTACCGCGTAAAACATTAAAACAATATTTACTCGAATAACAAATTTTTTGTATAATGCAAGCCTTGTATAATGCAAGCCAAGGCATCCCACGCCCACGCCGAATGCTCAAACGTGTGTGAAACTTAAATATTTTGCAACCACCTTCGAAAAGGGCGTGTGAAACTTGAAAGATTGTGCACCCATCTTCAAGAGGGATGCAACACATGACAACCATCCCACACAAAACAAATGGCAAATGCCATGACAATTTTTCAAGAGTGTGAAGCTTGAAATATATTGCACCCACCTTCAAGAAGGATGCAACACATGATAAAGATCACACGAAAAAATTTCAAAGGTGTAATAAAATGTAACTCCTTGGAGTTTAAAAGGGACCTCACAAAAGGTGCTATTTATTACCCAAGATGATTTAGTTTTAAAACATAATGTTTTAACCAACTAGAAAACCATAAAAAAAATGGATGAACATTTGCTCCTAAGGTATGCTATTTAAAATGATTTAGTTCTAAAACATAATGTTTTAACTAAATAGAAAACCATAAAAAATGGATGAATATTGGCTCCTAAGGCATGTTGCTTCTAAATAATTTGTCGGTGATGAGATATTGTACTGCTTTGAATTCATCTGTCATTGGGATATTTTGGAAGTGAGATATTTTATTTCTTTGAATTTATCATTCCTTTATTTCGCTAAATAAGCACACTGATGATTGAAAATATTTTCTTGGAAGGATGGAGCTCTAGGAAGGTGAAAATGGCGACTAGGGTTTAGGGCTGGTGCATGGGTTTTTTTTAGAGTGTTTAACCGTTTTGGTGGGATAGGTTTTTCTCTGGCCCTGCTCTTCAACTCACTGGCGCTCAGGATTTGGACTATTCCTAGCTCCTTTTCTTTTGGCCTCCTAGTTTTTTGTCTGTTCCGGTGGTTTTTATTTAGTGTTTACAGGGTTTTTCTTCGTCCGTCTTTTGTTTCCTTTTCACCGCGAAGATTAACCTTTTATTGCGGGTTCTGGTTCTTTCCTACGGTTATCTCGAGCTCCTCCTTATCCACAGGCAATTTTTTATGTTAACCTTTGTTTCCCCTAGGTGGTTTCTTGGTCCCCCACTGACTCTCCCTCTAGCTGTTGTCAGCTTGTTTTTTTATAGTTGGTTATGGAGGCTAACGTTTTCTCCGCGGCTTCTTCGGAACACTCGCCGATTTGGCCTCAGACCGGAACCTCTGTGGATGACTTTCTTACCTTCGAGTAGGATCTAGCAACTGAAGTGGAAGCCCTTCCCCCTCTCTCTCAGCAGCACATGCCCTCCATTTTGGTTGCTCTTGAAGCAGCGGCGATTCGTGATTTTGTTGGCCCTTTTCCGCCTAGGCGATCCTTCTCGCAGGTTTGGGGAGGCAGTGCATCTGGCTCTCAGGTTCTTGAGCAAAGCACTGGACCTCAACCTGAGAGGCATGCTTTGAACAAACCCTCGGTTGGGACCCATTTTGTTCCTGATAGCAGTGCTTTGATACCTTCAAGGCCTGTAGAATAGGGAACCCTCCCACAGGGTAATTTCTCAGATATTGGTATCATTTCAGGTTTCTTCGAGGACTTATAGGATAAAGGACCTCTGCCGGAGAAAGTTCAGGCAGTGGCTAGGGACGGCCCGAAGGATAGGGCAGCGACGGCACTAAATAAGGGATCTTCAAGGCCGGCAAAAAGGAAGAACCGCCTACCCTCGTGCAGCAACAAAATCTTCTTGAAGCTTGCTGAAGACACGCCTTTCAGTGAGGCAATGGACTCAGCTGAAAGGGTTCTGGTTGGTCGGGTCAGGGGCAAGCACTATAGTGTAGAACGTTTGCAGAAGTGGATGATGGAAGTCTAGGGACATCACCTTTCGGAACCCCCTCGCGTCCAAACCTTTGTGAGGGGTTGGTTTGCCCTCCGATTCAAGACCATTGCCCAAACTAATTGGGTCCTCACAACTATTTGGCACATTGATCAGGCTCCGGTCCTCCTTCGTAGATGGACTCCGATGTTTGACCCTGAGACTGAAAAGGCGGGGACTGGACTGGTTTGGGTTCGTCTCCCAGGTCTTCTTGTACATTTTTGGTCGGAGCAGATTTTTCGACAAATTGGGAATGCCATGGGTAAATTCATCACATATGACGAATCTTATATCTCCATAGTAAAAATGGCATATGCCAGGATTTTAGTTGACTTGGACCTCTTAGGTGGACTCCCGGAATACATCAACATCCAATAGAGGAACTCGACTCAAAGACAAATGCTAGATTACGAGGGGGTCCCTTCAAGTGCAGACGCTGCCACAAGGTGGGGCACCTTTTCAAAGACTGCCCATTGAATAAGTGGAATATTAGGCACTCAGAGAGGCTTTCGCCCCAAGCTACGCCAATTCAGGATGCTCTGTCTTAGGGAGACCCCGCCAGAGATGATTTTCCCCAAGCCATCGAGAATCTTCACTCTCTTTCTACTCCTCTCTATGGGGGCACTGGCACTTTTTCGAGTCCGGGTCAATGTTCGACGGATTTGGCGGATTACACTCCACAGAAGCATGGTCATCCACCGCTTCGGTCTCCTCCACCGGCTCCTAGTTCAGCTGTGACAGCCTCGGGTGACTCCTTTTCATCAGGGAGCGGAACACTGAGGCTGACCGCTTTTTTAAAGAAGGTGCAAACAGGGGGCAAGGCAATTGGCTGATTACAGAGCAGATCAACGGAGCTAGTTACTAGTTTTATCATAGACCATTTATGGACATAATGGTCTAATTTTTGGACAGTTTTTTTTTATCAAATTTTGTACATATTATTTCTACTATGCTGTTTATATACTGTTTTAGGGGCTAATAGATTTGGCTCTATCACTCTTTTTTGGTATTATCCCCCTGCGTGGACCAGATAATACATATTTTGACTATTTATGACACTTTTATGATCTCATCTTGGACGTTGTTGGGTCTACCTCCCATATGTTTTACTGGGAGTAGATTTTTGATATTTTCCTCTTCTGTTCGATGAAAATATTGGCATATGCATATGCATCTAGAAAATGTAATTTCTTCCATAAATGAAATTACGAATTTTTCCATGGGAAAAAAATCATTCCTTTATTTCATAGGTCATAATTTTCTAACTTTCGTATCCAAAGAATTTATTAGTGGTGAGATATATTATTTTTTGGAAGGTAAAAAAAATTCCCTTGCACATACATATCACATTGCTCCAATGTTTCATTTTCACATAATGCAGCTGCATGAAATGTTTACTTTACATAGCACCAATTTTTTTATTAAGAGATAACACATCACTTCAAAGTTTCCATTGGTGCAACATGCTATATCTCTCTATTGTATTACAACAAATTATACTTTAGTGTGGTACAACATGCCCAACTTTGTTTTCTATACAATACACTCCAAAGCATCCTACACTAATAGATAAAATTAGTGTGAAATTTGAAAATAATGAAGCCAACTTTCAGAAGGATGATGCACAATACACTCCAACGCATCCTAAACCAATACATGAAATTGGTTTGAAATTTGAGAATAATGAAGTCGACTTTATGAAAGATGCTACACATGAAGATTATTTTTCATAGAAAATGTAAAAGATCATTACACAACATTTAAAACATAAATGTTTAAGAGGTAGAGGTGTGATATGGCACAATTTGTATATTTGGAGGCCATGATAAAGGTTGCAAATGTGATGAAAATATAAAGGTTACAAATGTGATGAAAGAATATTGGTTGGGTTGATGTAAATTTGATGAAAGAATTTTCGTTGGATTGATGCAAATGTGATGAAAAATATCTAGAGAAAAGATTAGTAAATGGAAATAATAGTAAAATATTGGCTCAAACTTCTATTTAGTGTCAAGTGTGAAATGATGTGAAACCAAATCATATATATATATATATATATATATATATTATATATATATATATATATATATATTATATAATATATATATATATATATATATATATATATATATATAATATATATATATATATAATATATTAATATATATATATATATATATTATATATATATATGATTTGGTTTCACATTATTTCCACTTGACACTAGATAGAGGTGAATGATGTGAAATCAAATCAAAGTTATAAATATATATATATATATATATAATATATATATTATATATATATATATATATATATAATGTTGATAAATAAGTAAATGAGATAATTTTGAATATATGGTATGGATGATTCATGATATTGATCCATAAAATTAGTTTATAAATATCTTGAGAATCATCATTCATAATGAGGAAAGATACGCGGTGAAAAGTGAATGGGTGAAAAATGGCTCACTTATAATGTCGGTGAAATATGAATTTAGTTTTATTAAGAAAGTTAACACCATCATAGCTTTTCCTATTGCTAAATTTGATATATTGTTCATAATATAAGTATTGTTAATAAATGTTATCATTTACTTATTTATTTATTTGGTCCTTTATTTATCTTTGCTAAGAGCGTCAACTACATTCATGCAACCTTCTCTGTTTCAAACTCAATCAAAATCCATGCAAGCCTATCAATATCAAACTCAATCATGACAACAACAGTAACCAAATGCCACTTCCTTTAATTTTGTGTTGCAAAAGTGACAAAAGTTACTTTGAACAACATACATGCAAGCCTCTCAGTTTCAAACTCAGACAACATCTAGGCAAGCCTGTCAGTCTAAAACTCAATCATGACAACAAAAATAACGACATGTCGCTTCCTTTAATTTGGTGTTGCAAAAGTGAAAAAAAATAAAAATAATAAAATAAAAATAAAATAAAATAAAAATAAAATAAAAAATTCTATTGTAAAAGATTTAGAATGAATGATAATAATGAGAGCCTTTTAAGAAACATGACAAATTGAATGAGGAGCATAAATTTAGTCTCCAAATAACTATACCAAACCTATAGATATGTAGAGTTTATAAAATAGTCCATTTTGTAGCAGGGTCTTGTGCAATGATAATATAGATGATTTTTTTTAATAGCAAAAGTCATTGCAAAAGATCCATTTCATTTATTTGGAGATTGTAAATGGATTTTCATCATCTGAATATTTAGATAACTAATGTCTATTTAGAGTGTTATGGTTTTTATGAGGCCTAACAATAACAACTAATTGCATCTATTGACAACAGAATGATCTTCTATGGTGTTATGGGTTTGTTGTTTCATTGTATTCTTTGGACACAGTGTTACTATCATACTAGCTTGCATTGATGTCATTTGGAGCTAAGCTAGAGAAATCATGCTACGATTAAAAAGGAAAGAAAATAAATGTAAATAACTACAATAAAAGCTCGCAGTGATAAATTAGTTTGATATATCAGATTTTCAGTTCAAACAAATAATTAAACAATTCAAACCTCCTCCCGATGACTATAAATATAGTATAAGTTATCTTTATTGCCTATGTTGTGTAAATATTATTGTCTACATTAGATTTGTTGTGAGCACAAAATTATTCTACATATACTATTGAGGTGGTCCACTGAATGCTGAGTGGAGTGGTCAAATCCATGGGAGATTTACCTTTTAGGACTAATCCATGCTTGACAAAATTAGATGGTTCCTGTTAATTATATGGCTCATTGTAGAAGTGAGAGGAAGCTCACCCTGATGAAGCACTACCACCACCATCAACATCACATGTAATTTTTGGCACTTACACTAAATACT
Source organism: Pinus taeda (assembly GCA_000404065.3). Classification (NCBI taxonomy): domain Eukaryota; kingdom Viridiplantae; phylum Streptophyta; class Pinopsida; order Pinales; family Pinaceae; genus Pinus; species Pinus taeda. The sequence goes on along the minus strand of APFE030217355.1, from coordinate 51,152 downwards.
TTTGTAGTTTAAGACAACTTAAGTTTATTCAACGAGGGAAGATGTGAGAATCTGAAGGTATTTTTATTATGGTCCAAAACAATGGTTAGATTGTAGTTTTAACTTAATCTATTTCTTAATCAATTTTAGCCATTCAACCGAGTCTCTTTTTATTTTACTGGTCCCAAGGGATATTGTCAATTTTTTTTCCTTTATTCGAGAATGCATTTCAAGTTGGCATTGTTGATAAAAAATGTTATAACCATAGCTATTGTAGACAAATTATATTTGATGAGATTGGTCAAGGTTTTCATCTCATTTGTTGTCTTGAAAGTGTCATTCTTTCCTTTACTAGTTTTTGGAGTCTCCTTTTCCAATTTATCATAAAGCTTCACCGCCCTTTGATGTATGAAGATATTGTAATGTTCACACGCTTTCAATTTATTCATCTGTGTTGGCTTCAATGGTCATCGAACCAAAAATCCAAGGTGTACATGATATTTTCCATGACGTCTGGGCCAATTATATAATCAAATAATTTGATATATGTGATCGAGAGGATGACGATCTCAATAGTTATCGAAATGCATTGAGTTTTTTTAAATATGAAAAAATACGTAGAAGGTGTGATACATTGTTTAACGGAATACATGATGAACATTGAACATTTCATACAAACTATTCTTCTTTAAGAAATTTTTTTCTCTTAATCCTCGAGCCAAAGTCTCTTGGAATAAATCAACTAATTTTATTTAGAAATTTTATATAAATATCATCCATATTTATAGTATTTCTTTTTAATTTAATATACCAGTTTATTATGTCACTGACATATACCAATTTATAATCTGTAACCTGACAGATGAAGGAAGCTTTCACATACAAGTTGTTCATATCTTTGTAGATGAAGTCTGGTGAGCATAGATGGATAAATGTTGTTAGTTTCTATTCCTTCACCAAGAACCACCCAATATTTTGCCAGAGTAGAAATGGAACTCCTAGGACATGCCACTCTACGAATCCCCAGGTAGAGGAGAGAGTTGCATGCACTGAAACACCGAGAATTGAACATGGGCTAGTTAAGATAAAATCTCGCATTGCTTTATTGTTGAACCATAACCTAACTAATGGATATATTTCTAGAGTTATAATGCATTCCATGCTGAATGGTCTATAGGGGAAAAAACATAGAGGCTCATCATTAACTTTTATATGATATATCCCACCAGATTCTATGGGGTCAAGGTTGATGTGATTTATCCCTTTGTTACTAAAATTATATGTATTTTCAATGTCGTGCCTCATGGGTTTTTTATTGTTCATTGTTATGGATGCTATTTATGTGATGTTCATAATATTTGCAAGTCTTACTAATATAGTGGAATATCCTTATGTGAACGATTTCATTCTACATTCATACTTTCATTTCTCCTGAAAAAATATTAGGAATTGTAATAATGCACCTCACACAAGAAGAATTTGCAGTGACAAGATATATGTAACAATAGTGATTAGAGGTTTGAAATGATAGAAATGAATGTGTGGAGGAATTAGATTTTGAATGTTGTAGGGTCAAGACTTATGGGTGGAGCTGACACGACAAAAGATTGTGTTAATCTATCATATACTAATTATGTATGATTTTGAATAGGTGTTCTTGGTCTTTCGAAGGGTATAAACCAAAAGTAAAACCCTTTAGATGAACTAAATCTCTTAGAATAATAGATGCATTTCTAGTAGGCATATTCCTATGCTTGATTCAATCCTCTATTATTAATTGGTTTTGATTAACCACTTGTTACCAAAGGGTTGTACAACTAACCAACCTCCATATTCACCATATTCTCCTCACATGTATGACCTTCCCAAAGTGATGTTCTTAGATATCAAATGTATTATCTATGCGATATTATTAGACTAACATAAAGAAAACAATGGTTAAATAAAATAGGGGTAAGCAATCTAATGCACAAGAATTAAAGTGAAGAGAAATGTAAATTAAAACATTGAAAGGGTATTGTTAAGGGATTTGTTGATAACATTCAAAGACACACACATTTACACATTTAGAGCTAGAAAAAGGATATACAATAGGTACAAGTTGTGATCCAACACTACAATGTACACTAGAGGAGAAAACAGAATATCATTGTATATGTTGATTATTAAATTTTGAGGTTAAGTCAGTTGGAAATATTGAAGTTGGTGATGGAAATCTCGAAATCCAAAACAAGTTGTTGTCACTCTATTTTGTTGGTTATTCTCAAAACCTCTTAAAGATAATCGTAGACCAAAAAACAAGCGGTAGTCGATGATATCACTCCGACATCCTCGTTATTTGATTTGGTACATTTGTATGAAAATTTAGAAAAGAGAAAGAAATAATAGTTAGTAGGAGTATTCATGGGAGAGGATATACAAGGTATAAAAAAGATGGTATCAGGTGAAACAAAAAAACATTGACGAGCTACAAGTACAATGTTGAAACTATTGAGCATTTCCTTAATTGACATATTGCAACTCAAATCAATACGATAGCAAAAGAGGAATTCACTTTACTTTTAACACCATATTATTTCACTCAATCAAATTCTAACATATCACATTTGTGTTCATTTATGCTCTTTCTCCATTTGTTTTCGCCTTACGATGTTTCCTTTGCAACATCTGGTGAAATTGCCAGTTTATTTTATTTATGAATTAATAGCGTAAGTTAGTAAAGATAAATATAACAATACAAAAGTATTACAAATAATAATTATGAGATAAAATTGAATAATAACAAACAATAATCTCTAAAGATATAGATAATTGAGCATTTCACAAATGAAAAGAAATAAGAGGGTTGGTGCCACATAATGCTACTTAATTATGACAAGTTAGTTGCAATGGAAATTTGGAAAATATGATCATTAGAAATATTTATACAAGATTTTAGGACTTGGAATAAAAGGATAAAATGTAGAAAAATGAATTTTCTTCCTTAATATATAATTTTTATTGATAGAAAATTGATATAACTCAATAAAGAATGATGTTTTTTTGAGATTGGTATGTTATTTTTTCTCTAAAACATAATGTATATGTTCACATGGCACATGATTTGGTATATAAATAATAGTGTTTTGAAACAATTTTGTATAGTTGTAGATAAGAAATAGCTCTTTTGCAGAGCTATTTTCCATGATTTTTAATATTATATGTGTGTGTGTGTGTGTGTGTGTGTGTTAAAATCAAGAAATCTATTGAAGCCCCACTATCTTAACATATCATAATTTTCTCTTTTTTTCTTTTATTATGATGTAGGTATTCATCTATAATAGTGAGGGTTATTTTCTGATTTCAAAGTAGGTCAACCAATAAAATTTTATGGTGAAATAAAAGATTTATGTTTTTTAGAAATTTGATATATTTCATCCCCAAACTAAAAAAAAAAATGACATCTCTCCCCCCTCTCCCCCTTTTCCCTAACCCTCTCCCCACTCTCTTTCTCTCACTACATCCTCCCTTTCTCTATGCCTTTATCACAGTCTTTCTCTCTTCCTATGCATCCATCCTATCTCACTCTCTCCTCACTCTCTCTCCCCCCAAGCTCCCCTTACTTGCTTTCCATATCGCTTTTTATTGTCTCTGGTCGCTAGTCATCAAGACATCCACCAAGACCATATTTGGTGGAAAATTTGGATCATAGAAAGATGAAAGATCCTCTCATGGGATCAAATCAGGGAAAATGCATTTGAGGGCCCCTCATTATGTCCCCTATGCTAGAATCATGAAGTTACTTTGGAGAACCTCTTTAATGTGTGTCATTTTGCCAATCATCTTTTGATGTGAGTCTTACTCCTTTTCGAATATCGAGATTGTAACTATAATATTTTGGTGGAAACCTTCAAGCAATGGAGATCTATTATATTCAATAACTTGGTTGTGAATCGAGCATGGATTCTCATTCTTATCTTTGTCATGTGAGAACTTTAAATATTGGGTGCAGGCCAAGGAGTAGTGGAATGCTGAGCTTGAAAGCATTGTCTCCTACATCCTTAGTGATGGTGTAAGGCCCATATCAGAGTGGGTGAAGCTTACAATGGGCCCTAATGAGCACTCCTTCTACAAATGTAACCAAGGTTTTTCACCCACCTAGAACTTGTGTGGCACTAGATGTTGATCATGATGTCATTTGTACTTAGAATTCACTCTATCCAATATGTCATGGACCTGCTAGCAGATGTGATAAATGCGTTCAATGAAGCTAGTAGCTTTGTCAGCTTTGGATTGGACATGATATGAATCTTCCTAGGTAGCTACAAGTTGTATGGAAACATCAATGGGACATAGTGGCTAGAATCTCAACCCCACCTAAAAGGGGCTATGGCCAGTTAAGCTGTGGAGATATTTGTTGTAGCTATGTTGGACAAAGGGGAGGCTTTCATCCCATGTGTGTGGATGCTTCTAGTTGTACATGTGCAAGATGTGCATGATCATCCTATTGACGACCTCTATTTGGCCATTAGTTTTGGCGTGGAAGGCCTTGGACTTAGTGAGCTTGGTATCCAACAATGACCAAGGGCTTAACCAAAATGGACTTAGGAACCTATTGTCCTGATCTGAGATAATGGACTGTGGGATCCAAAAGTGTATGCATACTTGTTCAAGGAAGAGTTTGGTACTAAATTCTGCTGTGATACTCTTCTTGTAGGTCACTAGAATCATCATCTACAAGATATTTCTAACAAATTATCGTACACACCAAATGAAGATTATATGACCAAGTTACGACGCTAGGAAGTTGGTTGTCCAACTAATCCCAACGGGGTCCACAAAATCTTGACATTCCATCTCCTAGTGTTAGGGTTTTGGTTGTTTAGGGTTTCCATTTATTGTTCAATGATATAAAAGATCTTTGAGCCTCATTCTAACATATTTCAGAGGCATGTAATCACCACATCTCTTCTAAGAGACAAGCTACCATCACCCGAGCTAGTTTATTTCCATTCTACATGTATTAGTTTTCAGTAATTTTTAATTAACGAATTGAAGTTTTTTTCTTTGTTGTATCTTTGTGTTTATGTTCATATTGTATTTCATTTCATTCCTTCATAAATATGGATCATTGGTTTCAGAGCTTGCATTTTCCTCCAAGTATTTTAGCTTGGCCACCAGCGCCTGATTTACATGAAATTCATTTGTGTTGTGAATGGGATTTTTATGGAACTCGCACCACTTGTCGGTGTCATTATCTGCCTTCCCTTTATTCTTGGCTTGCAACATCAAGGATTTGTCCTGGGGGGTCATGGCCTAGATCTTCCCTTTGATTGGTGGCTTGGGTGCACCTTTTCTCTGCTTTGGGTTCGTAGATCCAAAGTCTCGCTTCTTTTGCTTGAATTTCTGCTTAATCTTGGTAGCATATCGGTATCTTGCACCAAGAAAGGAGATGTCCAAGAACTCCATTTACTCCTGAATGTATTTTTGCAAACAACCACAATACTTGAGCACCAGATGTTTCTCAGAATATTTGATACCCAACTTTGTGCACAGGGTATGGAAAATATTCATCATCTCATGCACATCTTAACCATTTTGTTGCCACAACATAGTCCATTGTATGTACTTGTCTTCATAGCTCCTAAAAAGTTAATACTATTCCTTGATGGTGTCTAAGAAAGAATTCCAAGTGGGTGCAGATGAAAATAGTGAGGTTTCTCTCTTATCCCTCTGCTCACAGTAGGTTTCCCACCAGTGCTTGATGTGGGGGGTGACTTTGAAGAGTGCAAAAGTAACATTTTCCCTATTGGAAAAGTCATGAATAAAAAAATATCCTTCCAATAGATTTAACTATTTATCTACAACATCTACATCTATTTTTCCTTCAAATACGGAAATGTCAACTTCGACTTATACCTTAAACTGAGTGGCGCCTCCAAAGTGGCTACTAGATGAAGATGTGTCACTTGTTGGCATCCAATGAAGGATCTAGGAGAAGTTGTCCATCATCACGTCCCTTTTTCGCTCGAGGGATTCTTCGAGCAATATTTTGAAAGGATCTCCTACTCCCTCGTCTTTCTTTTCTTCTGCCATGGGAAGCCAAATATTTCAGCAAGATTGACTTGAAGTCTAATTATCATCAAGTACCAACCAAACCCTCTAATGTGTGGAAGATTGCCTTCAAATCTGAGGGCCTTTTTGAATGGCTGGTAATTCATTTTGGGTTGACAAATTCCCCTGCAACCTTCATGAGGTTGATGGATGGAATCTTGCAGCCCTTAACCAACTCGTTCATTTTAGTATATTTGGATGACATCCTAATTTTCAAATAGAGTTGGTAAGATCACCTACACCATATTCGACAAGTCTTCCAAACCTTGCAACAACAAAAATTGTGTGCCAATTTGGAGAAACGCACCTTTGGTATGACCTAGGTTCAATATTTGGGGTACATCATTTATGAGTGGGGTGTGCATGTGGACCTAGTGAAGATAGAAGTTATTTGGGATTGGCTAGCCCCAGCCAGTCTAACAGAGCTCTACAATATTTTGGGTCTTCCCAATTTCTATTGCAGGTTCAAGTTGGGATTCTCTCATATCACTTGGCCTTTGAGTTAAGTCACCAAGGGTGGAGCCAAAGAAAAGTTCTTTTTGTCTAAATCCTAATAGAAGGTGTTTGCTGAGTTGAATAATCACCTATACTCTGCACCAATGCTCACTTTACCAAACCTGCAAGAATTGTTTGAAATTGAGCTAGATGCCTTCGAATATGTTATTGGTGCAATTCTTACCTAGCAGGGGCATCCGGTGACATATCATAGTGAGATACTTTTAGATATCATCTAAAATTATCCCACCCATGACAAAGATATGTATTCCATTTTACAGGCCTACCGACAATGGAAGCATTATATTATGGGGAAGGAAACGATCATCCATACAAACCATTAACCCCTATGTTTCATATAGACATAATGAAAGTTACAGACAGATCACCATAAAAAATCATCGACATATCTGCAACAATTCCATTTTAACGTTAAGTACAAGAAAGGAAACACCAATCATGTGCATACTGCCTCAACCGATCACTGATTATGGCATTGAACACTGTGCTCGACTCTTGTGGAAATGAGACTTTGGGATGGCCACATCTTTACAAGAGTGATCTATAATTTGACACCACATGCTTGATGCTCCTAGAAGGCAAGTAAGTTCAAGACTTTCACCTCCAGGACACACTATTATGCCACCTAAGATACCTTTGTGTTCCTTCAAATGAGAATTCCAAGATGATTTAGGAGGTGCACTGCAGTCAGGTCATTGGACATTTTGGTGTAGAAAAGATAGTGCCACTATTGCAAAATAATTTTTATTGGCCGAACCATCCACATGATTTTTGGAAGTACATCATATTGTGTAATGCCTATGCCATTTCCAAATCTATAATCAATATGCATGGCATGTATACTCCGTTTCCTACTCTTAGCCAACCCTAAGAATCCATCTCCATGGATTACATTGTGGGCCTTCCTTCTACCAAGCATGGAAAAACCTGTGTTTTCATGGTCATCGAAAAATTCTCTAACATGACCATTCTATTGAACTATAAGAAGAGTATAACAATAGAAGCCACTTACAAACTCTTCTTTGAATTACTATGGGTACACTTTGGGATCCCACAATCCACTATCTCAGATTAGGAAAATAGGTTCCTAAGTACGTTCCGGTTAAGCCTCTGGTAATTGTTGAATACCAAGCTCATTAAGTGCACAACCTTCCACCCCCAAATTGTTGGCCAAACAAAGGTTGTCAACAAGATGATCGTGCACATCCTATGCATGTACAACTTGAAGCATCCATGAACATGGGATGAAATCCTCCCTTATGTCCAACACAACTACAACAAATCTCTCCATAACTCAACTGGCCATAACCCCTTTTATGCTGGGTTGGGATTCCAGCCACTATGTCCCATTGATGTTGTCATACCACTTGAAACTACTCAAGAAGATTCGGCTCATGTCCATTATGAAGTTTACAGGGATACCAACTTTATTGAATGCATTAAATACATCCACTAGATACATATTGGATAGAGCGAATGCTAAGTACAAACAGCATCATGATCAACATTGGGTGCCACACAAGTTCTAGGTAGGAGACAAATTTTTTTTACATTTGCAGAAGGAGTGCCTTGCTGGGGCCCACCGCAACCTTCACATGCTCTTATATGGGACTTAAACCATCACCAAGGTTGTAAGAGACAATTCTTTCAAGCTCAACATTCCACCATTCCTTGGCCTGCACCCAGTATTCAATGTGGACAGATTGCGACCATAATTTCCCCTATTACTGAACACATTAGACATTATTGAGAAACTAAAACCAACGGAGCCCAACCCAAGTTGTATCGAACAAGCCACGATTAATGGGATCATGGACACATAGATCAAGAAAAATTTCTAGTAGAGGATCCATCTATATTGAGTTGTCAAAGCTGGCCAATTCCTTCACCAAGGAATGTGGCTCACTAAGGACCAAGTTCAACAAAAATTTCTTCACCTCATGGAGGCTTTGCACTCAATGGGAATCATTACTTCCTAAGGGGGTAGGAATGATATAGGTGTATATCAATGGGCACCTTCTTATTCTACTTGGACCTCCAGCTGGTTTCATCAGTTTCCTCGATTATAACACAATTTACTATTTTTAGCATTTATTCGGATCTTGAACATCTGAAGTCATTTTGACACCCTCTATGACGTCCTTTTGAGGTTTGCATTAGAATGATAACCATAGGAATGAGCCTGCTAATAATATTATAGTACTCAGAGAGATATTTCTAACAAGGTATCATACACACCAAAAAAAGATCATATGACCAAGTTATGACCTCAAGAAGTTATTTGTCCAACTAACCCTAATAGGGCCCACAAACTCTTGGCATTCCATCTATTTGTGTTAGGGTTTTGGTTGTTTATGGATTCAATTTGTTTTTCAATAATAAAAACATCCTTGATCCTCATTGTAACATATTCAGGGGCATGTAGCTTCCACATCTCTTCTTAGAGATAAGCTACCATTACTTGAGCTAGCTTATTTCCATTCTGCATGTATAAGTTTTCTGTACTTTATTATTAGTAAATTGAAGTTTTGTTTTCACTGTACCTATTTTCTTATGTTCATATATTTATTTCATTTCATTCCTTCATAAATATGGATCATATGATCAAGAAAATTATCAAGCAAAATATCAGCGAGACCATTCTCTCAAAAACATGGTCCCAGGAGGATTAGAAAGTGAGTCAAAAGGAATTTGAGAATTTTTTCAAGCCTGAGATCTCTCCTTCAATGACATCCTCCATCCCTCCCAATATCCCCTCTCTAAGAATTTCCACTCCTTCAACCTACACTCCCCCTCCTCTAGGTTTTGTGAAGTTAAATTTTGATGGAGCCTCGAAGGGTAATCTTGGTCAAGCAATTTATGGAGGGATTTTCTGTGATTGGGAAGGCCAACATTTAAGTTGTATGCTATAAAATGTGGAGTCACAAGAAATAATGTAGCAAAGTTCCTTTCCTTAGAAAGAGATATGACAATGGTGATCATTGAAGGATATTCAAACTAAAAGTTGACGATAATTCTCAATTGGTTAGAGAAACTATCAGAACAATCGTCAACCAAAATCCTATAGAAAAACTGTCTGAGTTTTGGAGGATTGAGAATATCATCTCCCACATTCAAAAGTTTCTCCACTCTATTCATTATGCCATATATTCATATTCTCATCAAACAGGAAACAAAGCGGTCAATTTCCTAGCCAGCTTGGGGTGCCAAGGTAGCGACATCTATCTAATTGAAATCTGGTATAAAGGGGGGTTATCCAGCTGGAAAGAAATTTTCAGTCCATTCTAGATGTTGACTAGATACCCTTGATCAAGGTCTTGGGTGATGTGATTTTGGAGGTTGTGGGGGTGGCTTTCCACCCCGCCGCCTCACACGGCATTTAAGAGAGATGGGTTGCATGGTGAGGCTTCTCCATGTGATACACATGTGAATTATTCCCACTACAGTCATTACCATGAAAAAAAATTCTCTATTCACCTATTCTACGAGGAGAATCCTTTCTCTCTGTATTTTCTGGTGTGCTTGGGATCCTCCCCCATCGCAAGTGGGACAATTCCCTTGGTTGTCTAACAGTTATGGGTCTGTGTGCGATGAAAATAATACAAAACCATGGCATAATTCAGGGGATATTTTTGAGATATGGTTGTTTTTCTTTAGCAATGGAGTGGAAGTGACTTGCATCTGCATGCAAAATAACTTAACCTCTTAGTTTGGACGCACCAAATTCTTGCATAGGCTAATGGATAATGGTGTAGAGATAGGTTTTGGGCAGACAACAGTTTCATACTTCAAGGCTTCGTGGACTACATTGGAGCTAGATGTTAAAGTAGCTGGTGGGATTATCTTATCTTATGTGCACATGAATTCTCAGGTCCTGGTTAAGTGGGTTGGACATATCAAGGTATTGTCTTACACTTCTAGCTAAGTTATTTCCTTCTATTGTGTAATCTTAGTGGATATGTCTTCTGTTATTCTAGGGTAGATTGTGGCTTGCATTATAATGTCTCTTGGTGAGTGTGTGATCCTGCCAGGGGTTTTTGACCTACCTCTCTGTTTAGTTGGTTTGCCTTTGGTTGCTGGCTTCGGCCCCCTATTTCCTAGAATATTTTAATTTTTCCTTCTATTTGGCCTTCCCAACCTCATTCCTCTAAATCTTGTGTTGTTTTGGGATAGTTTTCTTACTTGGTTATTCTCCTTTTGGTGCAATATGCCTCGAAAACAAACAAGTAGCTATTGGAGCAATGGTTTTCGGTAACAAGTTTTGGGGGTCTACGTAGAGAGCATCACGCAGGAGGGTACCATGCAGGAAGGTCAATCAAAGCATAACACATAGAAGTCTGAGGGTAAGGGAAGCCTCTGGGATGATTTCGTATGTACTAGCCCATAGTAATGTTTACTTGCCTGTATTAATAAGTAGTTTTTGGTCGGCATGGGTCCACATGTAAACCTATAAATAAATAAAAATGTTGAGAAGTAAAAATGACACACTTGGACATACTTTGAGATAGAGGCATGTAGTCTTGTGCTGCAATGATTTATTGGGATGGTGAGCCGTGATGGATGTAAATGTAATGGAAGATTCACAATGTTAATAAATAGATTTGTTTTTGGCCCATTTAGTGTAGTTGTGTAATGCTTAATGGCTTGTTTGTTTTTCATAATATTGTTACTTGAAATGTGTGCATAATGCAATTACTGCATAGAAGTGGGGTATACCTCATTTATTTGTTTGAATACTAATAAGTAATAATGTGATGAATATTGATAGCTTTAACATACAATTTCCATCTCTTTCATCACAGAAAAATTGTTCAAGTACTTCTAGTCCCCTCTAGATGCCTTGGATGAGACTTCACCTACTTGCAAGTGTTGCTTAAAGGGTTGGTGTCTTAAGGGTTTTTTGCTGGAAAATTCCTTCGAACCCCGGATCTCTGACTTGTGTGCCAAGGAGAGGAATAATAAACTACAAAGAAATTACTCAAAATTTTAAGGTAACATTCATCTTTGAATCAGACAATCCCTTAGTTGATATAACTTTGAAGAATGTCAAAAAGAAGATATTTACACTAAAGGGTCAAATTTCATAGAAGTTCATACCTTTGTGCTTCACATACAAATATTCTCAAACCATTAAACAATTCATGGAATGTTAAAATTTCATAGAAGGATGTCAAGAAGAGGATGACCCAAGAAACTTACAAGTACCAGAAACAGAAGGACAACGCATGGTAGTAGGCCCAAAGCTAGAGTCTATAACCTATGAAAAACCTATTAGAATGGGAAAAGTGAATATTGGAACTAAACATAATCCTAAGATTGCATTTATTGGAGACTATTGGGATGATGAAATAGTATGCAAGATTGATAATTTATTGTGCAAATACTAGGACATTTCTCCAACCACATTTTTAGAGACGAAGGGGATAGTTGGGGAGCTAGGAGTGATGAAAATCCCCCTAAAAATATGTATGAAACCAATCAAATGAAGATCATACAGATTGAACCCAATATATAAATAGAAAGTGAAGAAAGATTTAGATGTTGGGAGTTGGAATCATATAATGTTATGATATAATTTATATAATAAAATAATATATAATAATAATATAATAATAATAATATGATTATAGTATAGAATAGCATGTCTCTAAGGACATGACCATGCATGAAAGGCACTTGGATATGTATATAAGTAGGCATCATTTGTATTCTCATATATATATATATATATATATATATATATATATATAATTATATATATCATAAGGATGTTCTTCGTATTCCAAGTGTTTTGAACAATATTTCGAGTATGATTTGTTTTTTTACATTGGTATCAAATCATAAACGAACTTTTTACATTGGTATCTGATTCGACTTTTCGCCATAAACTCTTCATCAAGCTTATTTTCGTTTTATTAAAGTTTTTTAGCTATAAAAATTTAAGACATTCTCCATTCTGTGCCTTTGGCCATTTAAGAATAAAAAAAAGAAAAAAATAAGAAAGAATATATATATATATATATATAAAACAAACAAACAAAACAAACAAAAACTATAGCCATATAGCAATTGTCATTTCTGCCAAGCCACACCTTGGACACACTAAACAATAATCGTTGTCGATCTACATAACTTCCACTTGCCACTATCACCTAAACTGAAAATTATTTCCTCCGCACACTGCCACCCTATTTATTTTCGTGGTCATGTTGTAGCCTCTACCACCACCATGTTGCATATAGCCACTATACACGTCGTTGTAATTCTAAGTTGTGATCATACAAAAGCAACCATCTGTTATACAATGACCACCGTACATTGCTTCTTCACAAATTCCAATCATGGCCGTATACAATCCAGTGGTCGGTTATAAGCCTTTAGCATTGTAAATTCGGCTTGTATGCATGCCAACCATTGTACAACAACCATTTATCCAACTGCTAGTGTTATATGGAATATGTCCTCATTAATTCAAAACTTAAAGAAAAAATTCAAGGCATCACCATTACCTAAATCTGATTACATACCACTCGGGAGCCTGAATGTTATTTAACATAAGGTGAAGAAAGATTCAATTAAAAGTGGACATCGTGCTATAGACTAACCTTTAAGGCACCACAAAATTTTAGAAGTCGTTGTGACCATTGAGAAAATATCGTGAGAGTTCAACCCAAAAACTTATAAAAATATATATATTATAATATATGAAAGTATATGTTAAAAACAAATAAGGTATTTAATAAAAATGTATTGTATTGCCAACCATAAAGATCAAATCAAGAATCAAAGCATTAATATGCAAGGTGGATATAAAAAAAAAAACCAAGAAATTTAAAGAAAATATTATAAAGGGTGAGCGTAGGAAGGAAAATCATAATTTCCTCCAATATTAAGTGATATTAAAATAATATATATAGAGAAACTTTATAAGGTTATCAGATAATATTGAATATCAACTCTAAATTTTAAAAAATAAAATAAAATAAATTGTTTATTAAATGAGTATAATATTAAAAAAAAATATATAGAATACTTTATAAGGTATCATATAATATTGAAATATCAACTCTAAATTTTAAAAAATAAAATAAAATAAATTGTTTATTAAGGTAAAATGAGTATTAGTAATAAAAGATTTCATAAATATTTTAACAAAATTATTCATGCACTCTTTAAAATCAAAGAAAATTTTGTAAGAAGAGATTTTATAATCTTGATCAATCATATTCAAGATAATAATTATGTTAGTATTAAATGTGCTAAGCAAATAGTGATTCATAAATCGAATATAATTGAAACTATGGATTCGATGAATAAAACACAATATTACATAAGCAATATGCAACTATATATTGGACATTTTATTTTTGTATCACAAGTAACTATTAAATACATGTGTTGTGATAATAGTGACATAATTTTGGGTCCACTCTAGATGGAATCACTAGGGTCCTTCATCCTAAACATGAAAAAGAAGTTTTTGGCATTTTCCTACAAAAAAAAAATAACACTCTAGGATGTTGCATTGATTCCATATTAAATAACACCAGAAGGTGTAAAAGATATATCATAATTAATTCTTCAAGAAACTCAAAATTCAATGCAAAACATGTAGAAGGAAGATGACAAGATTATCAGAGACAAAAACGAAGAAGTTTCTCACCTCAAAAGCCATAATGAAAAATTACTTACAGAGGTCAAGAATTCCAAGGCCGAGAAGAAAAAAATAAAGAAAGAAAAGGAAAGTTCCAAGAAGAAACTAAATGAGAGTCTATCAAAGAAAGAAGAAGAAAAGTTGTGCTTAAAAAAACCTTAATAAAAAATTATGAGAACAAATTAGAGATTTAAAAGATGAGAAGCGTGAATGTCAAAATAAAGTCAACTTAGAAAATGAAGAATTCTTGCATCTCATAAATCGTAATCAAAATCTACTCACTCAAATTAAGAAAATTAATAATGAATAGAATCATTGAAAAACAAACTAGAAGAACTTATCATGAAAGAAGCGTCTAAGTCTTTAGAAGTAACCATCCAAATTGAAGAAAAGTGGAAGAATATTGATCTAGTCAATAGCACAACTCAAGATGATGACAAACCAGTGGAAGTAAAATCATTATTATGTGTTACAATTCAAACAATGGATATTTCAAGTGAGGATGTAAGGATTAACCAAGCGACTCCCATGCTTGAATAACATCAGATTCTTCAAGTAAATCAAGAAATTGACACAAACAAGATAAAGGGAAATTAGATCAAAATAAATCTTATATACACCCAAATCATAAAAGAAACCATATTGATATAAAAATCCATATCACTTGGATCAGAGATAAGTGACTTATATTCCAAAGAAATTCAATGTCACCATAATTCAGTCTTGCGATAGTAGGCCATTTGACATATCCAATAACTGCAAGATTCCATAAAATTTTGATTTAGGTCATATCCCTTCTTAGTTTGACAATTTTGTTTATCACTCAAAGGACCCTATCATATTTTATCATCAAAGATGACAATTCAAAGAATTCCAAAATATGTGCATAGATTACAAGATAATGATACAGACGACACGCCTTATTAACAATAATCTTTGAAGACAATGTGTTTTTGAAGAGGAAGACAATGTTATGAATATAATTTATATAAAGATAATATTAATATTAATATTAACCATAAGAATGGTTAATTAAATTATGATTAGTATAGAAGAGGCATGTCTCTAAGGATATGACTATTCATGAAGGGGCACCTACCTAGGTATATGAGTGGACCCTCACTTGTAATCTCATATATCATATAAATTCTTTTATACACTATTCAATATATATATATAATATCTATCCTCAATGGATGTCTTTGTATTCCAAGTGTATTGAAGATTATAATGAGTGCAAACTTTGTTTGTTACATAGAACTAGTAGAAGAGTCAGGATAAATAAGCCCAATGTTAGTGGAAGACAAGAAGACATGAGAAATAAGGATCTTTGTGGATCTGAGGAAGCTTAATGATGCTTGTGTGAATGATACGTTACCCACCCATTTATGGACGAGGTGTTGGAAAATTTAGGAGGACAATATGATTATTCATTTTATGATGGATTCATAAGCTATATGTTCGATATTCGATTCAATGCTCCCTATGTGTTTTGTGACATGGAATAACCGCCTCTCGTGGATTTTCACTCTAATGATTGTAGCGGAGACTAATGCTTGAGGGTTTTGGTCTAACAGCAATTGTAATTCCAACACATGGTATTAGAGAAACAAGTCTCAAGTTCAAAACTCACCCAGCTCGTGCTAGGGGGAGATTGTTGGACATTGGTTCTAACGCTACCTTTGTATATTGTGACATGGACTAACTGCTTCTCGTGGATTTTTCCTCTAGCTATTGTAGTGGAGACTAATGCTTGTAGGTTTTTGTGTAATGGCAATCATGATTCCAACACTATTATCATATAAGGATTGCATTGGAAGACAAACATAAGACTAACTTTGTGATAGAATGTGGATACTTCCAGTATACGGTCATATCCTTTGGCATGAATAATACACTTGCAACATTCTTGAGGGTTGTGGTAGCAACATTAAAAAGTTTCATTCATAAGTTCCCAAAGGTGTATTTGGATGGCTAGAAAATATTCAACCTTTTGAAGAAACATATTGATGTTCTTCTCTTAATGTTTGATAGATGTAGACAACTACAAATCTGATTAAAATTGAAAAAATGTATATTTTGCTTGCCATTGGGTATTATGTTGGGTCATGTGGTATGCAAGCAAGGCTTGTTGTTTGATCATTCAAATGTTTTTATAATAATGGATTTATCCTCACTTACCTCAATGCGAAAATTGTGTGCAACCTTATGTAATACAAGGTATTATAGGAAATTCATAAGGGGATATGTCAGGATTTCATCACCCTTAGAAAGGTTGTTGAAAAATGAGGTTAAATTTAAATGGGACTAAGAGCTTCATTAGGCTTTAGACACCTTAAAGGAAAAGTTGGTTACTGCATAGATTTTGATTTTTCCAGATTGGGGAAAGGGGTTTCACATTCATGTGGATGTATCTTCCATACATTTGGGTGCATTTTTAGCTCAACTAGGAGAAGGGGACATAGATCACCCCATTACATTTGATAGTAGGAACTTATCAAAGTCTGAACATAACTCTGCCACTTTAGGTTGAGAAGGCTTGGAAATGGTATATGTGTTGCAAAAGTTTAGACACAACCTTCCTGGGTCACACATCAATATGTATGCTAACCATTCTGTGTTGAGGTACCTAGTCAATGAGCTATTGATGGGGACAAGAAAATGTAGGTGGCTACTACTCTTCCAAGAATATGAATTTAAGGTGGTTGTAAAGCTAGGGAGTCTTAATGTAGGACTAGATCATTTATTGTGTATTTTAATTGAAGAAGATGTAGGCGACCTCAATGCAAATCTACCATATATACATATTTTCATGGTAAACATGGTTGATGATTACTACACAAAAAATGTCCAATTCCTTAGCACAGGATTAGCCCTAGGATAATATACAATAGTGCAGAAGAAATGATTTTTGGTGAAGTCTACATATTATTAACTCATAGTAGATTTCATATACAAACTAGGTGCAAATGGAATACTTTTTCATTATGTTTTAGAGCATGGGAGGCCTTTGATACTATTGAAAGCACATGAAGGAGTATAGGAGGACACTATGGAGGAAAAAATACTATACAGAATATCATGCATGTAGGACTTTGGTGGCCAACTATTCACCTGGATGTTAAGGAATGTTTTCAGAGTTGCGACATATGTCATCAAGTTGGGAAACCATCCAAAAGGGATGAAATTCCCTTATTCCAAAATGTGAGACTACAAGAATTTGATAAATGGGAAGTATGATTTATTGGACCTATCAACCCACCATAAACAAATCAGGATCTAGATATATAACAATTGCGACTGATTACCTTATCAAGTGAGATCAAGCAAAACCTATCAAATATCACACCATAGAAACAATAACACAATTTCTATTTGAGAATGTGGTTACAAGTTTTGGAAGTACCAAAATAATTATGAGAAGTCAGGGAACTCACTTCTGAAACAAGAAAATTATTTCCTTAACCGAAGAATTTCAAGTTTACATCAAAAGAAAACACCCTATCATCCTTGGGGTAGTGACACTATCGAAGATTTCAGCCAAATCCTAGAAAATACTCTGACAAAAGTATGCAATGTAAATCATGATGATTGGGATCTAACAATTGAAAAAATCATATAGGCTTACCAAACCACATGTAATAATTTGACGGGTAGACACATTTTATACCAATATACAAACAAGAAGAAATAATGCCGATGGAGTCTATAGTGCTAAGTTTTTTCATTACTGCATTAGAATACTTGACTATGTTTGGCGCAGTAGAGAAGAGACCGTCAGAGTTGCTGCAATTAGAGGAAGACCACACATTAGCAGGATTTCACCGAAATGGCCAAAAAGAGTGCGAGAAATATTTGCATGATAGGTATATAAATCAAAAGGAATTTCAGCTAGGTGTTTGGGTTTTACTATATGACAAAAAAAAATTGAAGCATCCTGGAAAGTTTCAAATGCATTGGTTAGGCATGAACGTGATCAAGTATGTAACAGATCCAGAAGTTGTTTATTTGGAAAAAATAAATGGGGATCGAATAGAAGGTTTTGTCAATGGGTTTTAGCTGAAACTATATTGGCGCTACTGACCTCCTACACAATATTTGAAAATACATGTGTTATATATATAAATTCATACTCTGTTATTGTAATTTTGTATCTATAGTGAGGATTGTTGGGGATGGTATTTTAAAGATATAGCTAAGATATTACATATCTACAATTGTAATGATGATTTTCCTTGATAATGATAAGAGAAGAATGTTGTAAGGAGATTCATTATGAAATGTGTGTGTGTGTATGTGTGTGATTGTTCTATTTTAAATTTTTGAATTCCTACATCGAGTTCCAGTGTAATGTGCTTTATCCATTTCATGTAAAAATGTTCTTTAATAAATATTTAATGGTTAATGGTTATCAAAATACATTTAACTAGTATAATTCATGTTATCCCCATATAAACCCCAACCATCACACCTAAGTCATGGAAGCGCTTCGGGTGGGAATTTATTCCCTTGCAAAAGATCGAAAATGCCAACACTAAGCTATAATATACTGGAAATATTTTTTGGTACCTAAGGAAGAACCTTATGTCTTTGTAATAATTTTTTTCCAATAGATGGTTCCATTGTTGGGACCTAAAAACTAATTGGGGCTTTGGATAATGGTGACTAGAATCCTCAAGAGCATCATTCAAGAATGGTAGCAAGAGAAGTATGATTCTTTTACTTATCAATAGGGTCAAATGCAATAGAAAAAAATAGAATGGGTCCATGACAAGATCCTTTTTGTTGAACTTGCATATGACCAATACAAGATCTTTTAGGATGAGGTCCATGAGAAGTTGTGCTAGTGGTTGAGCAGGTTGCAGTGACCTTTGAGAGATCTAAGTTTTGGTCTTATTTATAGAAATTTGACTACAATAGATCTAGTCATATTACACCAGATGGATCATGAGATTTCTAAAGCCACTGAATTTTGGGTACAAGCTACTTTGGAGGCATATATCATTGAATTTTCTACAAAGAATCACCTGTCATTCTCCAAAGCAGAAGAAATATTCATGTTTGGATTAAGAGGGAAACTGTTGAAAGAGATCCTCTCATGGATTAAGGTTTTGGTGGTAGAATAAAGAATATTACCGTTTCCTCCATCTAAAATGGAAACTTCAAATCCTCATACTGAGGTGGGGGATCTTGGGGGAGACAATGACTGGTGTGGAAACTGAGAAAGAGTTGCAATGGATAGGGAGGAGATGTGGAATATGTGATATTTTAGGGAAATGAGGAGGCTGTATATGTCTAATGAATGGAGCAAGTGAAATATGCAAGAGATTCAAAGAAGATGAAGGGAATTGGACCAGACAGGAGAAGTGTTGGTTAGCCATGAGATGCAGAAAGGATAATTGAAAGGAGATGCAAGCTCTAGTGGAGGAAGAGGAGCAAGAGGATGTGAAGAGGGAGAAAAGATTCAAGGTTATAATGTTTAGCATGAATCAGGTGAAACCCCAACACAAAGACCAAAGGTTGCAGAGACTGATCCTAGTACCCTTGCAAATGAAGAGATGAATTTCATGATGCGTAGGATATTCTATGAATATCATTTCATCCCCTAAATCAATATTCCACGAGGTAGCAACTTGGTCAAGCCTACTCCATCCCTTCCCTTGGTGCTCTACTCTAATTCGATTAGGTTCCTTCCTAAACTCATTAAAACTTTGAAGTTTTGCAAGGTAGATATAGATAGAAACTCTTTTATTAGTTGTCAACAAAATTTGGGTAATCTTTCCCAACCACATTTTCAAAATTTGTTTTAGTTATTTCTACCATTGTACCAATGGTTGAAAATGTTGTTGGTTCTTTTACTTGCTACCCTAAATTTCATGGTTGAGGTGATGAAGACGTTGAGCAACATTGGTATTTGTGTCAACACTTATGGAGATCTAGAGGGACTATGAATGTGACCAAGCTAGCTAAATTTCAAACCACATTAAGTGATCAATCTCTTAAATGGTTATGGAAAATATTCCAAATATGACTATAGATGAATTAAGTGAAGAGTTTATCAAAGAGTTCAAACTACCTTAGACAAAGTAGTAGGGTCTAATAGAGTTGTGAGATATTAAGCAAAGAGAAGGGGAGTCTGCATGTGAATGTCTGCAAAAATTTAAGGTTTTTCTGAGGAAGTTAACTCATACCATCCATTCTATTTTTTAGAAGGAATGGTTCATTCAAGATTTATTTCCTTTAACAAGGATACCTTTAATATGACAGAAGATTAATAATTTGCAGAAATACTTAGAAAAAGAAATGAATATTGAAGCTATGGTGGGATATCCTAGTCATTTTATAGCCAATCCTACTTCCATTGATCCTACCTTGAACAACTTGAAAAATAATATTGTTGTTTTAACTGAGAGATTGAAATAGGTGAACACTACAAGACCTACTCATCCTTAGGTATAATGTATAAATTACTATACAAAGGGACATCATATTATAGAATGTTTGAGTTTGTGAGGGATATGACTCTAATGTTCTGTTAGGACCCCCTCCTCCACATACAAGGACTTTAGGAGGATTTTCGCAAGTGTCAATGAGAGTTCCTTTTTAGGGACATACTTAGTACCATGCATTCCCAAACTAGCAAGGTACATATTCAAGTGAGTATTTTGAGATATGTCAGCCTTATGGTAATTCATCTTGGTTGTGTCCTATATTATAGAAGTATTAAAATGTGCCCAATTCTATTTTCTACAAGTTCTATAGCTCTCCCATGCATAATACTGGATAGTGCAAATCCTTTGATTCTCTGGATGATTGAATAGACCATATTGTGTTCCGATTGAATTATTTTACTTATGAAAGAGGAGGTGCAGCTTATAAAGAGGGAATAACTAGAGGTAGATGTGTTGGAATTATGGCTCGTGGGTTGTCCTTAATGTCAACCTAATAGTTTGTTGTATGTATTCTTGGATTTTATTGCTTGTTTATTCACCATTACAGTTAGCAGTTGCATGAAAAGGCATGAGTGCATGATTGACATGCAGTGCAAGACTGAGATGTGTCAACTTACATGTGACCACATGAAGGATTTTTTTTGTACAAGAAGAGATGGTTACAGAGGTTTATAAAATGTTGTAAAGTAGGTGGCAGAAGTGTGGCAAAGTTCTAGATTAAGAAAAACTGTGTTTCCCTAGTTTAAGCCTCATCCGCACGAAGGAAGGGTCAACGATGTGGCTGGAAGGCTGCAAATTCTGGGAAGGCTTGCTAAGAGGGTAGTTGGGAAGGTTTCAAATGAAGTTTCTCTCCATAGTTTGGGCGTCCATGCCTGCAGATGGTAAAAAAAAAAAAAAACAAGAGCAAAACAAAGGTTTCACCAATGGAGTCTGTGTGTGTGGATGGGATTTATTTGGTCAACTGATTAGAAAATTAAAACTAATGTAAATGCCTATGGTATTGAGAGGATAAAATTCTATAAATAGAGGAGAAAGGAGGACCATTATGTGTGCATTTTATGGGTTCTCTGTGATGAATTGAGTTGGAATTGGTTTGCATGAAGGCACATGCAAGAGATTCAAATATTAAGAATTTGAACATATGGAGCTAATGTAAAGAAAAAATATGATGTATCTCCTTATCTACTAAATGTATTTTTTTAATGCTTACAAAGATTTGATTTCATGAGATGTAGTTATGGATTCTCACTTGTTTACTGCAAGTGTAACGGAGGATCAAATTTATTGATGGGAAATCTGAGTAGGAACAGTGGTGTGAATTAGTCTATATACTCATTGGTTCGATTGCAGGTTAAGTGAATCAAACTAATTGAAGGGTAGAGATTCATAATATTTGGGTTAAATGGAAATGTTTATGTTTGTATATATATTGAAAAAAGGCTTGTATATTTGAAAAATACTTATGATGCAGCTTGTCTCTTGTTGGAACCAGTGAAGTTGACATTGTTGTCGCAAGAGTAAACGTATTGAGTACGATAAAAATGATCTTTGCTTGAAAATGATAGATGTATTATGTATTATTCACTTTAGATCAGTCTCTTGATGGTGAAGAGACTTTGTATTTGTTCACATGTTGGCCTAGAATTGGTTTATGCTACAGCGGCACATCTGTTTGGAAAATAATCAAATGCTTGACTTGGTGACTTGAAAAGGTTTTGGAAAATATTATATATTTATATACTATATATATATATATATATATATATTATATAGAGAGAGAGAGAGAGAGAGAGAGAGATGTTGCTTATTATCTTCTATATAATGTTAGTTGTCCTTTAGTCTAATGAGCATGATGATGATCGGTGAAGTATTGTAACCACCCCTCCCACATTTACCCAATTTCATCGGCTTACTAGGGTAAACATGAGACAGAGAGCTACTAACATGACCAAACCTCCTATGTCCCATTAAGGAAGTGGGTCAACTATTGATGACAACCTGACCATTCACAACAACCTACAGGGACTATAGGACACTCAAGGACTGAGAAACCATCCCAAGTCGCCAAGCCTTGAGATGGACCCCTCCTTCTCTACCCTAGGCCCTAAACAACACCCAAAGCAATGCCTCCATGTGGTTGGAAGCCTCCAATTGCAAGCATAAGCATACATCCATGTGGCTACAACCTAAAATTTCCAGTTAGGAGCATTTTGTCCTGGATTATGAGCCTAAATTCCATGTCGACCTCCAGGCCACTACCCAAAACTTCTTGTAACTTCTCAGATGCATAAATGACATGAAAACAAAGCTAAAAATTCAAACTTGAGTCAGAGACTTGACCTAAACAAGCCTAACCATGACATCCATTTCATCAAACATATTGACAATGTAATCTTTAGGTCATGAATGCATATTTGAAAATAGGGTCTGGTACTTATATGAGAATCATGAAGAAGTTCTAATTCCCTCTCATAACAGATGCAATAAAACTCATTATCTAATGCATTCATTAACCATTCATTAAAAAATCAAACATATCAAGAGCCATAACTAGAAATTATTATGAAACCATGCGTATAACTAGAATAATAAACATGATAGAACATCTACCAAAGAAACATAGTAGCAAGTACAATTAATCATAAAATACAAGAATAGAACTCTTATTAACATATGCAAAATCTGACCAAGTTAGGGACTTCCACGTATTACCGAACCATAGATTGAGCTAAACAAAATCTTTCTTTCAACCAATCACCTCCATGCCATATTCCGAGGATGAATGTGGGACTCAAGACAAAAAAACTAAGGCTTACCAAAGATTAAACCACTTGGACCCTCAGGATTTAACGCAATCCTGCCAAAACCTGTTAAGGGATTTGTAGGCCCAAAGCAAGCACATAAACAGCCAAGCTTTACCACAATACCTAGTCAAGGGATTAATGGGCCCAAAATAATATTGGATGCCTCATAATTTCTTCACAAATTCCTTGAAGAATTTTATCATCTCCACCCTCAAGCTTTACCGCAATCCTGCCAAAACCCATCAAGCGATTCCTAGGCCATTGGGAATTTTCTTGAGACCACCTATGTGATTCCAAAACCATCGGTCAATATAAAGTTCAACCAAATGAATAACCCCATCACACCATGGCTATCTGTAAATAGAAAGGCAAGGCTAAAACCATTATCACACCTGGCAAAACCCGTCTCAATAAAAGTAAGAGAACCAAATACACACATGCATGTACCATGAATTCATAAACCAGCCAGGAAATCAATCATGCAACCTATTACCTACAAGTATTCATGTTGAAGCTACTTGATCCAACTTTTCCTTTCTTTCCCTTACTTTCCTTTGCTTTCATGTCCTTCCTTTTCTTCCTTTTTCCAATGCTAGAGTGCTCTAAGTGTGCAATAGTATGAGAGAATAGTGAATGCTCCAAGTTGAAGCTGGAAAAAAGGTTCAACTGAAAAAATATATGAACTGATCCTCAGAAGCCTTTTTATTATTGAGGCCTTTATTTTCTTCAATTTCATTTATTTTTCCTTTAATTTCCTCTCATGCAACCCTGTGACCCTTCATCTCCCTTTTCTCCTATTTTCCTTTATTTTCATAAAGAAAATGCCAAATAATGCCTATTTTCCTTTTCAATTCCTTTTACAATTTCCTCTTAGCCATAATGAACCCAATGAACACCCACTAGAATGTTTTACTCAACATTTAGCTTGGAATATGTGTCCCATGACCAGGGTCTTGTTTTTCCTTTATTAACTTTTATTAGATGAAATTTTAACCCTGGGCTATTATAAACCCATCCCCCTTAAGGGAACATCGTCCTTGTTGTTTGATGACACCTATGACTAGAAATATCACTGAAAAACAAAACATAATACCCATGGAGCTTTATAACTTAGTTCAATGTAGCATTTACAATGAAAAACCTGCTGAAAAGCAAAACGAACATGGCAACCATACTTCTTATTGGAGCTTTATAACACAACTCATTGTGGTATTTACAATAACACCCATACATAAATATGTTGATATACAAAAACTCCTTTGCCTCAACTAGAAAATAATGAAGGATACATAGTCCACATCTTATCAGCCATCTCCCAGGTAGCTTCATTAGTACCAAAGTGCTTCCACTGCACTTTAACTTGCTCAATTGCTCAGTTCTAGAGCACGAGCTATTTCTATTGTAATATGCATTGAGGTTCCAACTGGAATTCTCCTTCTATTTCCACCTACAATACAAACCATTCAATCACATGATCACCATCCTTTACACACTTCTTAAGCATTGAAACATGGAAAACATCATGGAATTTCATTATCGGTGGCAGTGAAAGTCTATAGACCACTGGTCCAATCATCTAACGGATCTCAAAGGCTTGCAATACTGAGGTTCTAACTTGGCACATGACCCAATCCTTAAGGAGTTTCTCTTGGGTTTGATGCACAAGTACACATGCTCCCCAACTTGAAACTCCTTAAATGCCCTATTTTTATCTTCATAACTCTTTTGTCGATCCCGTGCTACCTTTACATTATTCTTGATAACCTGCATTTCTTGTTCCACTTCTGCCAACATGTATGGTCCTATAAGTACCATGTTCAGTGGATCACTCTAACTGATATGTGTATTACAACTTCGCCCATAAATTCCCTCAAATAGACTCATGCTCAGTGACTCTAGATACCTATTGTTGTAACCAAACTCAACCAATGGAAGACACTTCTCCCACCTCCTTTATTGGTGCATAACATACATTCTCGACATGTCCTCCAGAATCTTGTTAACCCTCTTTTTCTATCCATATGTTTGTGGATGATAAGTTGTGTTGAAAGCCAACTCTATACCTAAACCTCCAAACAACTCCTTCCAAAACCTAGAAGTGAATTTGACATCTTTGTCTGATACAATCTTCCTAGGAATACCATTCAGTCTCATTATCTCCTTGATGAATACCTTAGCTACCTAACTAGCCAAATAAGTAGACTTAACCACTATGAAGTGAGCTACCTTAGTCAACCTCTCAACCATAACCATGATGGAATCATGTTGTCTAGATGTTCTCAGCAAACTTATAATGAAATTCATGGAAATGACCTCCCATTTCCATTTTAGAATCAAAATCAGTTGTAGTAAACCATCTAGATGCTTGCTCTCTTCCTTTACCTATTGACAATCCAAACACCTTGCAATGATTCAAGTCAACTACCTCTTTCTTTAGATTTGGCTAATAGTAGAATTTCTTCACATATATTGATGTCTTCTGATATCCCGGGTGACCTAAATGATTAGTGTGTGGACCTTATATTAGGTGGACAGACCTACCTATGGTTTTGTGTGTGGTTTTTACACATGGTTTTAGGCATGATGGTTTTCTTCCCATGGTATTTTGTAGATCTCGTTAAGGGTACTATGATTATGTTCTAATATATGGTTAATGGATTGGGTTTTATGAATGCTTTTGAATGTATATATATGTATTGTAACATTGAAAATAATATAATGAAAGAATAATCTGGTAGCCCCAATTTTGGGATACAAAGTAAAATCTCTATGTATATCTATTTTATGTTTTATGCTCTCGCCATTGTTTATTTTCTATTTCTAGAATTCGTATGCAGGTAATTTCTATATAAGGTTAAAACCTACATTTGGAATCAGAGTTGTTTTGGCTTCAAGGGGATGCCTTTGCTGCTGAGCGGTTTTGCTTGGGCCTGTGGTAGACCCTATTCAGTCGGAGATCTGCGAGATTGATTCTTGTGGTGAAAGAAGATGGCGAGTAGTGGAAAGATATAGATCAAGAAATGTAGTGGTCAGATTTTTGAGTTGTGGAAAAACACGAGATGGAGTATTGGCTGATGGATAAAGATTAGTGGATCACGGTAGATATAGGTACTAAACTAATGACAATGTCAGCTGAAGACTAGGAGAAGTTGGATCAGAAGGAAAAAAGCACAATATGGTTGTGTATATGAGATTCAATATTGTTGAATGTATCAGGGGAAGATTTGGCGAAGGCTTTGGGGGACAGGTTAGGGACTTTGTACCAATCTAAGTCTCTGGTGAATAAATTGTTCCCACAGAAAAGGTTGTATAACCCGAGGATGAAGGATGGAGACTCGGTGAGAGAGCATCTGAAAACCTTTGTTACTGTGGTAAGCCAGTTGTTACTCTACTGCCTTGTGGTTTGATGAAATAGTCTCATCCTTGGTGTCGGAGGAGATGAGATGAAAAAATATGGAGGGTTAGAATGGTAATTCCTTTTCTATATGAGGATGATCACATAACATAAACAAAAATAAATCATTGACTGGGAGATCTAAATCTCTAGGAAAACCTGTAGAGGTGTGTTGGAAATGCAAAAAGGAAGGGAACTTAAAAAATGACTGTAGATCTAAATCTCTTGAGAAAGGAAAGGGATCTGATGATGCTCCTTCCATAGAGGCTAAAACCACCTTAGATGAAGGTGGGGATGTGTACTTGGCTTCTTCTTCAAGTACACAATTATATCATGAGGCATGGTTGGTTGACTCAGGTGCATCCTTTCACTTCACTCCCCATAGTGAGTGGTTTTGCGAGTATGATAAATATGATGGTGGTGATGTCTTATTAGGAGATCACAGGAAGGCTTGAATCATCGGTCATGGAAAAGTCAATTTGAAGTTGCAAGGGTGAAGGACTAGACCACTTTTTAGTGTTCTGCATATTCCTGCATTGGCTAGAAATCTGATTTTTTGTAAGTAAGCTGGATGATGCAAGTGTAAAAATAGTGTTCGAAAAGGATACTTAAAATATGGTTCAGGGAGCACTGGTATTGATGCAAGGAGTTCATATTGGAACTATGTACAAGCTTCAGGGCAAAGATTTTATTGATGGGTGCAACAATTATATGGTTCCTGAAAGTGGAGTAGAAAATCTAGTGGTCTCTAGAGGAAAGAACATGTTATGGCTATTAGGTTGTGTTATATTCTTTCCATGACTAATCGCCCTAGTTAACGGGGGGGGCTAGGGGGGGGGGGGGCCCACCCTTTGTTGTGTCGATTGCATAGTGGGGGGTCACAGGGGGTTTGAGGGGCGCATGTAGCACCCCTTTACAAGGTCCAGCATAGCGCCCCCATGAAATTGTTTTTTGGACCCTATATTAGGTTGGGCAGACCTGCCTATGGTTTTGTGCATGGTTTTCGCACATGGTTTTGGGTGCGATGGTTTTTCACTCCATGGTATTGGATGCTTCAGCATGTATATATATGTATTGTAACATATGAAGGAACATAATGAAAAATCAAGCTGGTAGTCCCTGTTTTGGGATCCAAGGGAAAATATCTGTGTATTTGTTTTATGTGTTATGCTCTCACATTGTTTATTTTCTGTTCTTAGAATTCGTATGCAAGTAATTTATTTATGGGGTTAAAACCTACATTTGGTATCAGAGCTGTTTTGGCTTCAAGGGGATGCATTTGTTGTTGAGGGGTTTCACTCAAGTCTGTGGTAGACCCTATTCAATGGGAGATCTGTGGGATCAATTCTGGTGGTGAAAGAAGATGGTGAGCAATGGAAAGAAAGAGATCTAGAAATTTAATGGTTAGAGTTTTGAGTTGTGGAAATTCAATATGGAGGATCCATTGCTGGACAAAGATCAGTGGATTGCGCAGATTCGGGTGTTGGACTGCTAGTTTGTCATTATTATTATGACTCTTTAATACCTATTTCATCCATTTATACCCTTCTTTATCACATCATTTATCATGATTTATCATATAATTCCATTTTATAATTATTTATGCTCTTATGGATAAATATTATTTCTTCTCCTTTATTTTTAATAAATTGATGATTATTCTGCATGATTTTACCAATGATGGTTTATTAATAAATTTGTTGTAACATTACTCACCCATTTATCCTCCAAGTTATTTTCCAGATTGCATATTTCATCTCCAGCTCATCATTAAATATGCCAACTCAGAAATTCGCTAGAATAAGAAGTGACAATTTTGCATTGGACATTTCGAGCAAATGGAGAAGAATCTGGAAAATATGAAACATGGGTTTCGTGCAAAACAGATTGAATTATTTTCGTAGTGATCAGTTTTCCCAAATTCGTTCTGTATTAAGAGAAACGAAAGGTTCTCTAAAGACATTTTTCTCAGATTCGTTGTTGCGGGCAGTTTCCAAATTATCTTAGTTGCAATACCAAATTTGACCTATTCTTGTTGAATGCTGATGGAAAGATATTTCAGATATGATCTTGCTAATCAATTTGTTGTGAAAAATCCAATTTTGTAATGGGAATCATTTTGTAATCATATCTGTTGTAACTTCTCTCTACTCTATGTGTATTTAAATGAGAATAGAAATCGAAGAGGGGGAGACATTATTATAGATAGATCATTAGAGATAGGATAGGATATGATAGGACGAGAGGGGATAATGGAGAGATTTTGATATATACATGTAATCACTATTGAATTATAGACAGACTATGTTATATTATTTTCACTCAATGAAAGAGTTTATTGATTTCCCTTGACGCGTGCAGATCGAATCAAATGAGACATGTTGATTAGGCCTGAGTGGTTTTTAATTATTCGGTTACTGTAAGTTCTTTCCTCCCAGAAGTGGCAAGGGGCTGCCACAACTAGGAGATCTAGCTAGATTAGCACCAATGTTGTAGATTTCCATTACCAGTTGCATTTCAATTCTGTCAATTATGTAGGTTGTGAGTGATAATTTCGTTACAGAGCGTGTGTTAATTTCATTATAGAGTGTTTAATTTCTAGCATAAGTGTTAGTTATTTTTACACAAGCAGGCGTGGATTAGAGTATTGATTTCATTTTCTTTCGTTTATAGCATTGCAGAATAGGGCATACGTGAGAGTGTGGTTATTATAGAATCAGCTGAAAGAGATTGGTTAATGCTAATGAACTCTCGGTTGACATCATTTCCATTTGAATTGCTTAATTAAGGTTGAGTGTGATTTAGAATGAATCGGGTAGAAGAGATTGGTTAATGCTACTATGCTCTCGGTTGATGCTATTTTCAATTGAATTTCTTGCTTCATATTTGATTATGGTTTTGCTTGAGGTTAAGTGCTGATGCTTAGATGTATTATTTCTGTTAATAGTTGCAACTTGAGTTTTATAAATGCATCCGTTTACTCTTGTATCAACTTTTATATTTCAACTTAAAAAGAATTACTCTCTGGATTTATAGCTTGCACATATTGTGTACACTCGTGAAACAAAAATACTTACCCATGTTGATAATTAATGTGAGGCAATTAGAAGATTTAAAAGACATATTTTTGCTTCTCTGCCCGCTTTTTAGCAAAATTGCATAGAACTTGAAGTATGTGTTTGATGTTTGTCTGCTGTGAAAGAATTGGGTATTAAAAATGGAAGGTAAGAACCTATGCAACGAACAAGTAAAATGCTTGCTCCTTTACCCGCTTTTGAGCAGAATTGTGTAGGAATTGAAGTAGGAATTTTAGAGGTAGAAATTTTGAAAAAAATCTCGTAATTCCATTTGAGTGGTGATGTAAGCACCATCCATTTCACTAACCAATTGACAGGAACATTTGAAGGATGAACCTCAAAGAAACACATGAAGAACGTCTTCTATTATGGTAAGGAATGGCCCACATTTCTACTTTTGAATTCCCTATCAAAGATCTAGGAGGAGTGACACAAATGCACATAATTCCCCCATCTTCTCTACCAATATTTCATGGTTTGACAAATGAAGATCCAAATACATTCTTATTTGAGTTCGAAATACTTTGTACAGGATATGATTATTTTACTAATGTTCAAAGGTTGAAAGTGTTTCTCTTACTCTAAAAGGAGCAGCTCTCTGATGGTTCATGAGCCTAGGTGGGAACTGCATCCAAACATGGGAGGACATGGAGAACATATTCTTGAAGAAGTACCAAGACTACCGCAAATCCAATGAAGATATTTTTGATATGATACAAGGGAAAGATGAAAGCTTGGAGGACTATGTGGAGCGATTTCGATACAACCTTCAAAAATCAAAGCATAAGTATTTGGAAAGAGAGATCTTAAAAACACTCCTACTCAAAGGAATGAAAGATGAATTTTTAGAACTCTTAAATCTGATAGGAAAAGGTGATTTTTTTTAGTTGTCATATGATGATGTTTCTGAATTGTGCATAAGGTATTCAAGAGGAATCTCCAAGGTTGGTAAGAATTCTAGAGAATTTTCTTCTTTCTTTTCCAAATATGCTACAAGAACAGGAGACATAAGAGCTGAAATCAATGTTTTATTTGAAAATTTTAAAGTTTATTTTATTAGCTCTCTAAATTCAAAATTGGATGTTTTGTAGGTTCAGAAAAATCAAGAAATTGAAAAAGTGTTTTTCCCTCATTACCAAAAGGAGCATCCCATAGATAATTATTCTTCCTTATCTAGGATGGAAGTAGCATATCAAAGAGATGAGGAAGCTGCAACAAGGTCAAAACCATGGAAATCATGGCCTACCGGTATGGTTCAAAACACTTCCTCTCCATTTTCTTACTTGCATAATCCATTATGGAATACTCATGTGTAAGGGCAGCCATGTCCATCTCAATATAACCCCCACAAATCTTGTCTACAAGTTTGGCATGGTCCATCTTATGATTGCATGACTACTCTCCCTCATACCGTAGCACAAACACATCATCCATATTCTTCACCAGCCCTTTCACAACATCTTTCTTGCCTATCAAAATCATCCATTCAACCCAATTAACTACATCATCAAAATGCTCCATTCCCTACACAATTTCCTGCTCAACTCATTCCACACCTTCACCATAATAAACCAGTACAACATGCTGACAGTGTTGAACTGCAAAATTTACCCACCCTTCCCACCCATTCTATCTCACATGCACCACCAGAGAAAACTTATATTGATATTTAGAATGTTTCAAATTAAAAAATTGTAGAAGTTATGGAAGAAAATGAGGTTTCTTTTAGTCTGCATCAACAAGCCCTTTTAAAAGCTCAAGAACTTCATGATATAATGGCTATGGGAAATCAAGAAAGTAAAGGATATATAGAAGATTGGTTTCACTCAATTATTTGCTTGCAGGATCACTCCATACTTCAATAATTTTTGACACCATCTTTTCAAGGGAAGTTGGCTTCTCATACCCTAATATTCATTAACATGCATTCTTCAAATTTGGGTATACACACACTTGAGGCCTTATTTCAAAAATGGTTCCATTGGAAGTACTCCTATACGTAATAATATTCATTTTTCAAATCAAAATAGGTTGGTGTAGAAAATAAAATAAATAATGAAACAAAATAAACACATATTTTAATGTAAAAATAGTTGTTTTTGTTAAAACACACTGTGGAAATCAACATCGGTGATAAATATTTTAACTTATTTATGGATGTAGATGTATTATATTTAAAATAACAAGTTCTACAAACACTCATATTCATTTTTATCACCAATTTGGAAAAATTGCTTGAATATCATATTTTTTTGGCTTGTACGCTTGATGAAATTTCTGAAAACACAGTCGGGACAGTCATGTTTTGAGAGACCAAAATGGAATATTTTTAAAAACGGTTCCTATCATAAGTAACCCTTTATGTCTACTTTCTAACCCAATTTTAATCACTCAGTTTTGATTTTAAACAAAGAAGTTATAACCAAAACATTGACAGGGTGTCTAGTAGGCAACTCAGGAACAGAGTTGGAACAGTCAGTTTTTGGAGGCCTAAATGACTATAATTTTAAAACATGTTTTTATCCTAAGTAGCCCTTGATTTCTAATTTCCAACCCAATTTTAATCACTCAATTTGGATTTGAAACAAAAACATTTATAACCAAAACATTGAAAGGGTGTCTAGCAGGCAACTCAGGAACAGAGTTGGGACAGTCAGTGTTTGGAGATCTAAATGACTATATTTTGAAAACCTGTTTCTATGGTATATTTTCCTATGAATATCGTTTACAAGGCAATTTGAATCACTCAGTTTTGATATCGTATGAGAAAGTTATGACCAAAATACTGACTGTCTATTGTAAATCAGCACTCTTAAATCTCTGTTTTTTTAGATGTTCACTTGTGGATTTGACCCACCAATTATTTTTGAATTCAAAAAATATTTATATTGGAGATAAATAAATGAATCTAATTTAATTTCTAATTTGAAACCATCATCAAGCGAAAAATCCATGCTTAAAATATCCACTATTGGTCTAAGATAGGTAATCGAAAATGACTTTATTATGTAGGTTGTTCTAAGTAAAATTGACATATCATATCATAAAATTTTCAAAACATGTTTCTATTGATGATATAACCTTAAATTAGCTCTCATTTGGATTTTGAATCGCTCGAATCGGACCAAAAACAAAGGAGTTGTGATTAAAACACTGCTGGTTAGTATGGTTGACCACTGCTCTTCCGCATATGACAAATAAATTTTACTTTGTTATTTTTTCCATGGATTTATTTTACAGAGTAACTACATGTTAGATTTTGCATAATTCTTGGATTGGGGGGGCCTGAGCACCTCTCTTTCTCCATGATTTAATGCTTTATTGCAGGTAGACACTTTGTTTTTTCAGATCCTAGGAGAATAAAGAAGGTCAATTTATGGACAAGCGATTTTTGAAAGAAATTTTAATGAAACAAAGACATTTCATCTAATTCATTACCTAACAGATTCATAATAGAAGAAATGAAGAATTGATTTCCATTTGAAGATTCATGTCACTGCTGCCAATACATTTTTCCAAGAGATCATTTTTTTTATTGATAAATTGATATTTTCTTAGGAAATAACATCATAGCTATTGTAACTTAATTCATTTATTTATATACTATTTTTAAACAAAGTGTTGTTTCTTTTTTTATTTTTCTTATGTTCTTGTGTTTCAAGTGTTGCTTCCTTCAAATTGTAGTTTATGCTCCATTGGCGATCGAACAATGAAGACCCCACCATGCAAGTTCTAGCTGCAGAAGGCAATCCTGTGGCAACTTCATTTTTATAAAAGGTTATTTCTTTTTCAACTATAAATATAATTGTTTTATGTGTTTTTCTCTATTTGTTTGTTGTTGTAAATATGGTTTCTTTTCTCTGTTTTCCTGTAAATACAATTGTTTTTTCCTGTTTTTTTGTATTGTTTTTCTTTCTTCTGTACCCTTGTCTTTCTATTGTTTAGAGCAATAGTGATTATTGCTTCTCTGTGTTTTTTTTCTCTCCCTATTTTCTTTTGTTATTCCCAATAGGGAACAACAGTTGTTCCCTACAGGGAACAACAGTTGTTCCCTACAAGGAACAACACTTTTCTGTGTGTTTTTGTTGTTCCGTAACGGGAACAACACTTTCTGCGAGTGTTTTTTTTTGTTGTTCCCTAAAGGGAACAACACTTTTTCGTGTGTGTTTTTCTTTGTTGTTCCCTACAGGAAATAACACTTTTCGAGTGTGTTTTTCTTTGTTGTTCCCTACAGGGAACATTTGTTGTTCCCTATAGGGAACAACACTTTTCGTGTGTGGTTTACTATGTTGTTCCCTATAGGGAACAACACTTTTCGCGTGTGTTTTCCTTTGTTGTTCCCTACAAGGAACAATTGCTATTCTCTATATGGAAAAACACTTTTCGTGTGTGTTTTTCTTTATTGTTCCCTACAAGGAACAGCTTTTGTTCCCTATAGGGAACAAGATTTTTTGGCGTG
Source organism: Pinus taeda (assembly GCA_000404065.3). Lineage (NCBI taxonomy): Eukaryota > Viridiplantae > Streptophyta > Pinopsida > Pinales > Pinaceae > Pinus > Pinus taeda. The sequence continues at coordinate 16,724 of APFE030217355.1, read as the reverse complement.
TGTTTTTCTATATTGTTTCCTATAGGGAACAGCTCTTGTTCCCTATAGGGAACAACACTTTTCACGTGTGTTTTTTTTGTTGTTGTTCCCTACAGGGAACATCTGTTGTTTTCTATAGGGAACATCACTTTTCATGTGTGTTTTTCTTTGTTGTTCCCTACAAGGAACTGTTGCTATTCCCTTTAGGTAACAACCCTTTTCGAGTTTTATTGTTCCCTCAAGGGAACAACACTTTTTTTGAGTGTTTTCTTATGTTGTTCCCTCAAGGGAACAACACTTTTTATCATTTTTAAAGTTTTTGATGTTCCCTCTAGGGAACAACTCTTTTTTTGAGTGTTTTTTGAGTTTTTGATGTTCCCTCTAGGGAACAACAGTTTTAGAATGTTTTTGTTGTTCCCTCTTCGAAACAACATTTTTGCTTCTTGTGAAGTTTTGTGTGTTGTGAATAACGCCCCCTTCTTCGTGTGGGATTATTCCTAGTTCATCTCAACCACATTTTATTGATTCCCTTTCATGGCATGAAGTATACTACTTTTATGAGGACAAGAATTATGGATTCTGTTGAAGCGAGTTAATATCATTCATGTTATGATTTTTAACAGGACAGCTTTTGGATGAGCGATTCTTTTTAAGAAAAGGGACACAGTTATTTATATACTACTTTACTGCATCATTTTCTGTTGTACACGATATTGAGATATCATCTTAATACCATGTTGGTTCCACCCTTCCTGGTTATAATCTTCTCTGTCTATAATAAATGAGATTATGGGTATATTTTTTTCTATTGACATCTTTAACTTCTTCCACCATCCCTGCTCTTAAGGAGTACTGAGCCTCCCTTTATTTATCATAAAAATGTGTAATAATTCAACAAAATGTTGTTTGTAGATGGAGGATAGGGTGTCTCATTAAGCGCCAGCCTACTATTTTCATAAGGCTGTAACAAAGTGATATTTCCATTATGGCCACAACATCAAGGTTATGATCCATTGGACAACCAAAATATCCTTGGAACAGGAGGTCTCATCACGAGCCAACCCGATCACTTTTGCTACATCACAGTGAATGGCAATGTGGTTATCTGGTTACCATGCAAGCACAATGATCTCTTTTGTAGAACAACACTGGAACTCTCCATTTATAAATTGATGATCCTCGTTCATATGGGTTAAAAAGAAACCCTGTCGAGGCTATGGATTTCTACTGGCAGCAGAAGCTCTGCTTATGGTATTGAAGTTATATCTTATTGTCAATTATTACTATAATACCCTTTTTCTATTCTCTGCTTTTATCGGAGAAGTTATTTCCTTAATTTTTCCTTGTTTTGAGCCTTTACACATGAGAAATTATTTTCTGATCAATCGCATCATTCTCGGTTACAATATCGTCAGCAAAGCGTTTTTTTGGCATATTGCTATCATTTTATTTTTCACATAACTTATCATCAATCCAAAGCATCCTATCTCTTATTCATAACTACCTTTACACACTCTGCTCTCATTATAACCATACCTCTTACTATTCTATCATTGATCTGTGTACTTTTCTTCATTTACTGTCATACTATTCATTCCCTTGCCTTGCCATTAGAACAACACTTTTCCTATGCTTTATGGTCATGAATGCCCTTTTCTAATTGGAGGGGGAAGGTTGTTCAAAAAAAAAATATGGTTGAACTTTTTGCATGCGGCTTATCTATTGTTATTCAAAACTAAAACTATGGATTCAAGAAATTTGCATGCAACGTAGTGATTTGTTTACAGGAGAACAACAAGTATGGGGGGACACTCTATTTGTAGCAAGTCCACATTATTGCAATTAACATAAGGGGTTCGAGAAACTTGTAAACAGGGTGCGTTTGCATGGCTTCCAACTTTTGCATCACTTTTAGCATCATTTCAGCAAACATTAGCTTCAACCAATATCAGTCCATACATATCATTCCACATTTTTCTAGAGATAAAACTTGAGGTAAAATAGCATAAGTTTCTGATTTATTGAAAATTTAGGAGATTTTCATGAAAATCCATTGAGCATTATTTATCATCATTTATTCCACATCTTTACCACTTCCCATTTTTCGGAGACATATCGTCTTTCAGTTTGGGGGAGTGTTACTTTCATTCATTTCTTTCTTATGACCATGCCATTAATATTCTTTATCATCCATTGATCTTCTTGTTCATTGTCACCATCTCTCTTATCTCATGTTATTTTACACCAAGCATATATTTCAACAGATTGTAGCAACCACCTCAATTTGTTTTTTTTTTTTAACATTGCATGAAGACATGCTAACTCTCTAGTTTGGGGGAGGAATTGCTACATATGATGAATGTTTTCTACTTTCTTTCTCATTTAAGGCATACAATTTCATTTTTATATAGTGCAGAAATTGATTAGCGTATACCTTTAAAACTATGAACTAAATTCTTGTGATTTTTGAAAAACAAAGAGGTATCATTAAAATACAGAAACCCAAATAATTTCAAGTTAAATTAGTTCATAAAATTTTGGAAATCATGCACTCTCACCTACAACCATTTTGTTTATATCTCATGATCCGTGCATCAAAACGATATTATTTTTGGATCATAGAAGCATTAATATAGTAGAAATCTACTTGCAAAATTTCAGCAAAATCTGGTTTGTAGTTTTTTGAGAAAATGGTTAATGAAGTTTGTTGTTACTTATATCATATTTTGCTGCAAATTCATATACATATGTTGAATATCAATGTAAAAATTGTTACGCCTTTATCAATATTGCTAAAATTGAATATTCATTATTTGAGGAAGAATTCATTTGTTCCATCCATTTCATGAGTTGGGATGAACAATTTTTGTATTATTGCTTGGTTAATACAAGGTCTTTGGGTTGCATGAGGACATGCAATATATTCAGTTTGTGGGTATGTTGGGACGCTAGTTTGTCATTATTATTATCACTCTTTAACGCCTATTTCATCCATTTTTACCATTCTTTATCACATCATTTGTCATGATTTATCATATAATTCCATTTTATAATTATTTATGCTCTTATGGATAAATATTATTTCTTTTCCTTTATTTTTAATAAATTGATGATTATTATGCATGATTTTACCAATGATGGTTTATTAATAAATTTGTTGTAACATCACTCACCATTTTAGCCTCCAAGATATTTTCCAAATTGCAAATTTGATCTCCAGCTTGTCATTAAATATGCCAACTTAGAAATTCGTTGGAATAAGAAGTGACAATTTTGCATTAGACATTTCGGGCAAATGGAGAAGAATCTGGAAAATTTTAAACATGGGTTTTGTTCAAAACATAGCGAGTTAGTTTTGTGATGAGCAGTTTTCCCAAATTCGTTCCATATCAAGAGAAATGGAAGGTTCTCTGAAGATATTTTTCTCAAATTTGTTTTTGCGACCGGTTTCCAAATTATCTCAGTTGCAATACCAAATTTGGCCTGTTCCTATTGAATGTTGATGGAAAGATATTTCAGATATGCTCTTTCTAATCAATTTGTTGTGAAAAATCCAATTTTGTAATGGAAATCATTTTGTAATCATATATGTTGTAACTTCTCTCTTCTCTCTGTGTATTTAAATGAGAAAAGAGATCAAAGAGTGGGAGACCTTATTAGAGATAGATCATTGGAGATAGGATAACATAGGATAGGACGAGAGGGGATAATGGAGATATTTTGATCTATACATGTAATCACTGTTGAATTACAGGCAGACTATGTTATATTATTTTCATTCAATGAAAAAGTCTGTTGATTTCCCTTGACGCGTGCAGATCGAATCGAATATGACGTGTTGATTAAGTCTGAGTGGTTTTTAATTCTTCGGTTATTTTAAGTTCTTTCCTCCTAGAAGTGGCAAGGGCCCACCACAACTGGGAGATCTAGCTACATTAGCACCAGTGCTGTAGATTTCCATTACTAGTTGCATTTCAATTCTGTCAATTTTGTAGGTTGTGAGTAATAATTTCATTGTAGAGTGTGTGTTAATTTCATTACAGAGTGTTTAATTTATAGCATAAGCATGAGTTATTTTTACACAGGTAGGCGTGGATTAGAGCATTGATTTCATTTTCTTTTGTTTACAACATTACAGAATAGGGAATACGTGAGAGTGTGGTTATTATAGAATTAGCCGAAAGAGATTGGTTAATGCTATTGAACTCTCGGTTGACATCATTTCCATTTGAATTGCTTAATTAAGATTGAGTGTGATTTAGATAGAATCAGCTAGAAGAGATTATTTAATGCTACTATGCTCTCGGTTGATGCTATTTTCAATTGAATTTCTTGCTTTAGATTTGATTATGGTTTTGCTTGAGATTAAGTCTTGATGCTTAGATGTATTATTTCTGTTAACAGATGTAGCTTGAGTTTTATAAATGCATTTGTTTACTCTTGTATCAAGTTTTATAGTTAAACTTAAAAAGCATTACTCTCTGGATTTATAGCTTGCACATATTGTGTACACTCTTGAAACGAAAAGACTTGCCCAGGTTGATAATTAATGTGAGGCAATTAGGAGTTTTAAAAGACACCTTTTTGCACCCAACACCAAGTACTAAACCAATGAGAGTGTCCGATGAAGAATGGAAGAAGTTGGGTTAGAAGGCAAAGAGCACAATACAATTGTGTGTCTCAGATTCAGTATTGCTAAATGTATTAGGGGAAACTACGACGAAGGATTTGTCGGACAAGTTAGGGACTTTGTACCAATATAAGTCTCTCATGAATAAAGTTTTCCTACAGAAAAAGTTGTATAACATGAGGATGAAAGATGGAGACTTAGTGACAGAACATCTGAATGCATTTAATACTATGTAAGTCAATCATTATATGTTGATATTAAAATTTCAGATGAAGATAAGTGCATCAATTTGTTGTGTTCTCTACCAGACTCATTGGATAGTCTAGTTATTGCAATAGGTAGTAATGCAACTGCCTTGAAGTTTGATGAAATAATCTCATCCTTGCTAACAGAGGAGATGAGATGGAAAAATATGGAGAGCTAGAATGGTGATGCCTTGTCTGTGCGAGGACGGTCCCAGAAAAGAAACAAAAATAAGTCCTCGAGTGGGAGATCTAAATGTAGAGGGAGATCTAAATCTCCAAGAAAACCTGTAAAGGTGTCATGGAAATGTGGAAAGGAAGGGCACTACAAAAGGGACTGTAAATCTAAAGCTCCCGAGAAAGGAAAGGGATTTGATGATGCTCCTTCTACAGAGGTGAAAACCACCTCAGATGAAGGTGGGGATGTGTACATGGTTTCTTCAAGTACACATGTAGATCATGAGGCATGGTTGATTGACTCAAGTGCATCCTTTCACTTCACGCCTCATAGAGAGTGGTTCTTCGAGTATGAGAAATATGATGGTGGTGATGTCTTCTTAGGGGATGATAGGAAGGCTAGAATGAATGGTCGTGGAAAAGTAAAGTTGAAGTTGCAAGGTGGAAGGGTTAGAACAAATTCTAGGTGTTCTGTATATTCCTGCATTGGCCAGAAATCTGATTTTTGTAAGCAAGCTGGATGATGAAGGTGTAAAAATAGTGTTCGAGAAATATACGTGCAATATGGTTTGGGGGGCACTGGTATTGATGCGGGGAGTTCAGATTGGAACTTTGTACAAGCTGCAAGGTAGCACTGTTATTGATGGGTGCAACAGTTTTGTGGTTTCTGAAAGTGGTGCATAAAATCTAGTGGTCTCTGGAAAAAAGACCATGCTATGGCTTTAAAGGCTTGGAAATATTGGAGAGAAGGGCTTTTGAATACTTCATGGTAAAGGTGTGGTAGCAGGTATAACTAATAGCTCCCTGGATTTTGATTGTTGTGAAAATTGTGTATATGGGAAGTAGAATCGGATGAGTTTCCTCTCTGGTGCTAGGAGGGCGAAACATATATTAGAGCTTGTGCACAGTGATGTGTTTGAACCTGTGAAGTTTCCATCACTAGGTAAGTCTGTGTACTATGTATCATTTATAAATGACTTCTCAAGGAATACATGGATATATTTTCTTAAGAAGAAACTTTAAGTCTTTGACAGGTTCAAATAATTTAAGGCTATGGTGGAAAACCATACAGAGAAGAAGATAAAGGTGTTGAGGGCAGATAACAGTGGAGATTTTTGCAAGAAGAAATTTGAATAATTTTGTAAAAAGTGTGGTATAACACGGTAGAAGACTACTCCATACACACCTGAGAAAAATGGAGTTGCAAAAATAATGAATAAGACGTTGATGGAAAGGGAAAGAAACATGCTCAGTGGTGTCGGGTTAGGACATGAATTCTGGGCAAAGGCAGTGGAGATAACATGTTACTTGGTCAACATATCACCTTTATCAGCATTGGAGGATAATACTCCACAAGAGGTATGGATTGGTAAGAAACCCTCTCTTTCACATCTGAGAGTATTTGGATGTGATGCATATGTACATGTTCCAAAGGAGAAAAGAACAAAGTTGGATAGTAAATCTGAAAAGTGCATCTTTATTGGGTATAAGGATGGTTTAAAGGGTTATAAGCTTTGGAACCCAGTGACAAGGAAGGTTGTGTACAGCTGAGATGTGATGTTTAGAGAGGTGAAAATTTGCATTAAGCATGAAGTCCCATTAAAGGAACCTGAGAAGATAGAGTTTGAGCTAAATGAGGAAGAATCAGACTCTACAACAAAAGAGGAATCAGAAGATGAAGAGCCACAAACTTTGGTTGTGAGAATACCAGTTCGAGAAAGAAGGCAACTAGAAAGGTATAGTCCATCTGCTTTCTGTGCAAATTTTGCTTTATCTATTACTGACGATGATCCCAGAACTGTGAAGGAAACAATAGATTTAGAAGATGGCAAACTCTGGAAAGAGGCCATGGTTGATGAAATGACATCTTTATACAAAAATGAGCCATGGGATTTGGTGGAGTTGCCGGCTAGAAGGAAATCCATTGGCAGCAATTAGGTGTTCAAGAAGAAGACGAATGTAGAAGGAAAGGTGGAGAAATACAAAGCTCGGTTGGTAGAAAAAGGTTATTCCCAAGTGTCGGGAATTGATTTTGGTGATATCTTTTTCTTCTATTGCCAAGGTAGCTTCTATTAGATTACTTTTATCTATTGTTGTTGCTTTTGATTTTGAGGTAGAACAGGTGGATGTGAAGACAACATTTCTTCATGGGGATCTGGAATAGGAGATCTACATGAAGTAACCTGAAGGCTTTGCAGTGAAGGGTAACAAAGACCTGGCGTGCAAGTTAAAGAAGTCTATATATGGGCTAAAATAGTCACCAAGGATGTGGTATCATAAATTTGATACAATTATACGGGGACTTGGCTTCACCATAAGCAAAGCAGATCACTGTGTATTTTAAATTAATTGGTGACTGTGTTATTATCTGGTCTTATATGTGGATGATATGTGGTTGGTTGGAAATGACAAAGAAATTATCCATGATTTGAAGACCCAATTGTCCGACAAATTCAACATGAAAGATATTGGTGCTACAAACTATATTTTGGGCATGGAAATTAAGAGAGATCGGGCAAAGAGGAAGCTCTGGTTAAACCAGAGGAAGTATGTCCAGACAATATTGTAGAGGTTTAATATATAGGATAGTAAACTGGTGAAGGTTCTTATTCCTGTAGGTGTAAAGTTATTCACTGAACAATGTCCCAAGACACAAGAAGAGGAATAGGACATGTCTCATGTTCCATATGCAAGTGTATTCGGTAGCCTAATGTATGTGATAGTCTGTACTAGACTAGACATTGCTCATGCAGTGGGAGTTTTAAGCGGGTTAATGTCAAAACCAGGGAAAGAGCATTGGATAGTAGTGAAGCGTGTTTTCAGGTATTTGTGTGGCACTAGTGATTATGGTTTGTGCTACCAAGGAAGACCAGGAATGGACATAGTTTTGGATTTTTGTGGCTTTGTTGATGCAGACTGGGCTGGAGATCTGGATCAGAGAAGATTTATAAGTGGGTATATGTTTAACCTATTTGGAGGTGTAGTCAGTTGGATGAGTAAGAAACAATCTGTAGTGGCATTAACAACTATAGAGGAAGAATACATGGCAACCACTCATGCAAGCAAGGAAGCAGTTTGGTTGCAGATATTATGTTCAAGTATGGGATTAGTGCACGGAGCTATAAGAATAGGTTGTGATAGCCAAAGTGCATTTTTCTTGGCAAAGAACCCTTCTTACCATTCAAAGACAAATCACATTTATGTTCAATATCACTTTGTGAGGGATATGATAGAAGACAAAAGGGTGTTGCTTGTAAAGGTGGACACTTTGAAGAATATTGTAGAAGAATTGATAAAATCAGTGAGATCTAAGAAGTCCTCTTGGTGTAGAGAAATAATAGGTATTGCAGGGCTGGATAAATGACTAAGCTCTCCTTTGGCCCCCTATGGAAAGAAAACAACAAGTGGGAGAATGTTGGGTTGTGTTATATTCCTTCCACCACTGGTCGCCCTAGTTAACAGGGGGGCTAGAGGGTGCGCGGAGCTCCCCCTTTGTTGCGTAGTGGGGGGGGGGTCACATGGGGGGTGGAATCCCCCCTTGTTTAGGGGGTTTGAGGGGGGCGGCTAGCGCCCCTCCACGGGGTCTGGCGCAGTGCCCTGGGGAAATTGTTTTTTGGACCCTATTGTAGGTTGGGTGGACCTACCTATGGTTTTTTGCATGGTTTTCACACATGGTTTTGGGTGCGATGGTTTTTCAGTCCATGGTATTGGATTCTTCGACATGTATATATATGTATTGTAACATATGAAAGGAACATAATGAAAACTCAAACTGGTATTTCCCGTTTTGGGATCCAAGGGAAATCTCTGTGTACATGTGTTTTATGTGTTATTGTCTCGCGTTGTTTATTTATGTTCTTAGATTTCATATGTAGGTAATTTTTGTACTAGATTAAAACCTACAATGGCATCAAAGGCTTGGACATATTGCAGAGAAGGGCCCTCAAATAGTTCATGGTAATGTTATGGTAGAAGGTATGTCTAATTTATCTTTGGATTATGATTTCCATGAAAATTGGGCATATGGGAAGCAAAATCAGGCGAGTTTCCCCTCTGGTGCTAAGTGGTTGAAACAGATATTAGAGTTTGTGCACAGTGATGTGTTTGGACCTGTGTTGGTTCCATCACTGGGTAAGTCTGTGTACTATGTATCATTTATAGATGACTTCTTAAGCAATACATGGATATATTTGCAGAGCAAGAAATCTAAATTCTTTAACTGGTTTAAAGAATTTAGGGCTCTGGTGGAAAACCATACAAAGAAGAAGATAAAGGTGTTGAGGATAGATAACAGTGGAGAGTTTTTCAAGAAGTAATTTGAAGAGTTCTGTAAGAAGTGTGGTATAGCACAACAGAAGAATACTCCATACATACCTCAACAAAATGGGTTGCAGAAATAATGAACATGATGTTGATGGAAAAGGAAAGAAGCATGCCTAGTGGTGTCAAGTTAGGACAAGAATTCTAGGTAGAGGCAGTGGAGATTGCATGTTACCTGGTCAACATATCACCTTCATCAGCGTTGGAGGATAACACTCCACAAGAGGTATGGAGAGGAAAGAAGCCCTCTCTTTCACATCTGAGGGTATGTGGATGTGATCCATATGTTCATGTTCCAAAGGAGAAAAGAACGAAGCTGGACAATAAATCTGAAAGTTGCAACTTTATTAGGTATAAGGATGGTTTAAAATGTTATAAGCTTTGGAACCCAAAAACAAGGAAGGTTGTGTACACCCATGATGTGGTGTTTAGATAGGTGAAAGATGTTATTAAACATGAATTCCCACCAAAGGAACATGAGAATATAAAGTTTGAGCTAAAGGAGTAGGAAGCAGACTCTACAACAAAAGAGGAATCAAAAGATGAAGAGCCACAAACTCTAGATGTGAGAAGATCAGTTCAAGAAAGAAGGCAACCAGGAAGGTATAGTCTAGCTTCTTTCTATTAAAATTTTCTTTATCTATTACTGACGATGATCCCAAAATTGTTAAGGAAGAAGTAGGTTTAGAGGATGGAAAAATTTGGAAAGAGGCCATGGTTGATGAAATGGCATCTTTTCACAAAAATAAGGCTTGGGAGCTGGTGGAGTTACAAGCTGGAAGGAAACCCATTGGCAGAAAATGGGTGTTTAAGAAGAATATGAATATAAAAGGCAAGGTGGAGAAATACAAAGCTCGGTTGGTAGAAAAAGGTTATTCCCAGGTGTCTAGAATTGATTTTGGTGATATTTTTCCTCCTGATGCCAAGATAGCTTATATTAGATTACTTTTATTTGTTTTTGTTGCTTTTGATTTTGAGGTAGAATAGATTGATGTGAAGACAATATTTCTTCACAAGGATATGGAAGAAAAGATCTACATGAAGAAACCTGAAGGCTTTGCGATGAAGGCTAAGAAAGAACTAGTATGCAGGTTAAAAACGTTTCTGTATGGGTTAAAAAAATCACCAAGGATGTGTTATCAAAAAGTTGATACATATATATATATATGGGGACTTGGCTTCACTAGAAGCAAAGCAGATCATTGTGTTTATTTTAAATTAACTCGTGACTGTGTTATTTATTTGGTCTTGTATGTGGATGATATGTTGTTGATTCGAAATAACAAAGAAATTTTCCAGGAATTGAAGACTCAATTGTCCTCTAAATCCGACATGAAATATATTTGTGCTGCAAACTATATTTTGGGCATGGAAATTAAATGAGATTTGGCAAAAAGGAAGCTCTGGTTAAACCAAAGGAAGTATGTCGAGACAATATTGTAGAGGTTTAATAAGCAAGATAGTAAACTGGTGAAGGTTCCTATTCCTATCAGTGTAAAGTCATCTACTAAACAGTGTCCCAAGACACAAGAAGAGGAAGAGGACATGTCCCATGTTCCATACGCAAGTGCAGTTGGTAGCCTGATGTATGCAATGGTTTGTACTAGACCATACATTGCACTTGAAGTGGGAGTATTGAGCAGGTTTATGTCAAAACCAAGGAAGGAGCATTGGACAATAGTGAAGTGGGTTTTCAAGTATTTACGTGGCACTAGTGATTATGGTCTGTGCTACCAAGGAAGATCAGGATTGGATAGAGTTTTGTACATCCATGTATTTGTTGATGCAGTTTGGGTTGGAGATCTAGATCAAAGAAGATCTACAAATGGGTATATATTTAACTTGTTTTGAGGTACAATCAATTGGATGAGAAAGAGACAGTTTGTAGTGGCACATTCAACTATAGAGGCAGAATACATGGCAACCCCTCATGCAAGCAAGGAAGCAGTTTGGTTTAAGATATTGTGTTCAAGTATGGGGTTGATACAATGAGCTATAAGGATAGAACATGATAACCAAAGTGAAATTTTCTTGGCAAACAACCTTTCTTGTGATTCAAAGACAAAGCACGTTGATATTAAGTATCACTTTGTGAGGGATATGGTTGAGGGAAAAAACGTGTTGCTAGTAAAGGTGGACACTTTGAAGAATGTTGCAAATCCATTGATGAACTCTGTGAATTTTTCTTGGTGTAGAGAAACAATGGGAATTGCAGGGCTGAACAAATGACTAAGCTCTCTTGTGCCCCCTCGTATAAATAAAACAACAAGTAGGAGAATGTTGGGTGTGTTTTATATTATTTCCATGACTAGCCACATGTACACAGGGGTCACAATGGGGGCGATAACCCCCCATGTTCATTGCATTCCAACATAGCAGGGGGGGTCATGGGGGGGTGGGGGGGTAGCCCCCCTATAGGGGGGTTTGAGGGGGTTAAGAACCACCCTCTACAGGGTCTGGGGCAGTGCCCCAAGCAAGTGTTTTTAGACCCTATATTAGGCGGGCAAACCTACCTATGGTTTTGTGTGTGGTTTTCACACATTGTTTTGGGCATGATGGTTTTCTGCCCATGGTATTTTGTAGATCCGATTAAGGCAACTACTTTTATCTTCTAATCTAGGGTTAATGGATTGTGGTTTATGGATGCTTCGACATGTATATATATGTATTGTAACATTGAAAGGAATTTAATGAAAAACCAATCTGGTAGTCTTGGTTCTGGGATCCAAGGGAAAATCTCTATGTATATTTGTTTTATGTTTTATTCTCTCACCATTTTTTATTTTCTACTTTTAGAATTCATATGCAGGTAATTTATGTACAAATTTAAAGCCTACACTAAATACAGATTAACATGAAATTCCCTCAAGATAAGATTCTTGAGTTCACTACTATCTGACACATAGATCATGTCCCTATATCTTACCAAATCATCTGTTGTGAGATCACAGTCGACATGTTGTTCACATGTACCCTACTGCTATAACCTATCCCTCAACTCCTAATATCTATCATCCTATTCTCTGACCTATAGAATCTGATCCTGTAAATATGTTCCATACGAACTCATAGCTACTATGTGATTTATTTGTACTCTTATCCTAAGATCATCTACAACCCTATTCTCCTTACCCTTAGTGTACCTGGTCTCAAAGTCAAGCTCATTGAGTGTAGCCAACCACCTATCTTTCCTGGAATTCAGATTATTTTCTCAAACAAGTATGTTATCCCACTGTGATCACTCATCAACACAAACCTCCTACCAAGAAGATAGTGCCTCCACATATTCAATGCATGAATGATGGCTGCCAACTCAAGATCATAATTCACATAATTATGATCGTTCTCATTTAGTTTCCTTGACTCATAATACGCCACTTGTTCTTCCTACATTATAACTCCACCAAGTTCTCTCTTTAAATCATATGTAGATACCACAAACTCTTTATCTGGATATGTAATATTTAGAACTGGAGCATTTGTAAGCAATTGCTTCAACTGCTCAAAACTAGTTGCACATTCCTCTTTCCATTCAATTTTCTTTCCATTTCACTGCAAATATGTGATAATATAGGCAATCTGTGAAAATTTATTGAGGAACCTCCTGTAGTAACTTGATAACCCCATGAGTGATCTGATCTCATCCAAAATTCTAGGAGTTGTGCATTCCATGATAGATTTGATCTTTTGTGAGTCCACTGTTATGCCTTCCTTGGAAACCACATGCCCCAAGTAATGTACCTCTGACTTAAAGAAACTACATTTGCTAACCTTAGCATACAACTAATGCTCTCTCAACAAACTTAACACCATTTCCAAGTGTTGGGCATTCTCTTCCTCATTCTTACAATACATCAATATATCATCAATGAAAATTATCACAAATTTTTCCAGATAAGGATGCAACACACTATTCATCGAACACATGAAAGTAGATGGAGCATTAGTCAAACCAAAAGGAACCACGACAAACTCATAATTCCCATACCTTGTCTGGAAACATGTCTTATATATGTCGTATTATTTTAGGCATACCTAATGGTATCCTGATCTCAAATCGATTTTTGAGAACATTGATGCTCCCTTCAGCTGATCAAACAAGTCATCTATCCTCGATAATGAATACCTTTTCTTGATGTTTACCTTGTTCATTTTCCTATAATCAATACAAAAACTAAGAGTACCATCCTTCTTCTTCGCAAACAATACTGTGCACCCCGAGGCGACACACTTGGCCTAATGCATCCCTTGTCAAACATTTCCTTCACTTGCAAATTCAGTTCCATTAACTTGGGACTGCTCATCATGTACGGTGATTTTATTATTGGTGTTGCTCTTGGTACCAACTTGTTGAAGGCCCCGAAAATCTGGTCAACAACAAGGGGGATACCCGAACGGTTCGGACCTTAGTTGGCAGCTCCTTAACCGTTTGGTATAGCAGGTCCGACTAGGGATATGGGACCAGTTTCCCAATTCAGTGTGTGTGTGTGAGAAAGATGGGTATTTTTGTTCTAAATGGAATACTTCTATCTTAATTCTAATCTAATGTTATGCTATTGTATTCCAATAAACAGAAAAACATCAAAATTTATGCTAACCTGGGGTGTGATCTTTCTTCTATGTGATCTAAAAAGATTTCAAACAATAACTAGTAATAAAGATCATTCAGCTATTATAAGAAAAGAATTCAATGAGGATGAACTACTTCTTATAAGAAGTTAGACGAAACAGTTGTGAACAATTATTGCATAAATGAGCTATTCATACACTAAACATAAACAAATAGTTATCACTGTACAAAAGTGCCAAATGATAACTCAGACATTCATGCTGTAATATATAAACAACTAAAAACTGAATATCACTTTGACGCATAAGCAGAAATGGTTAAGAGATAAAAGTACCATTTATAACTAGTCCTACTCATGAGCTTCAAACGACAATTGATTTATCTCTCCTTGATTTAACATCCACTAAGAGTACATAAGTGCAACATCAGTAGCAAATATCAAATGCAAATATCAAATAAACCCTGTTCCATTCATTCACCAAAACCTCTTCTGAGGTTGCAAAATTGCATGTTCTGAGGACAAGCTTTTGATAAATTTCTGGACCCTTCTCTAAATGCATGAGAAGGGTTTAAATACTACTAACTAAATACTACTAACTAAATAACTTATTTACAGAAATTTAGGATTCGGTTTAAATGACCGTCCTCTTTTTAAGCAAAACTATTTCTAAAATTAAATCTACTATCTAACTATTTCTAAATTTGCTCCTTAATGTCGCAAGCATTCAGTATTTTCCTGAGTGGAGTCGGCTGACTGTCTTCCGTCTTGAGTTAAGCAAACAGAATCGACAAGAGCTGGCATTATCTTCTGAGTAAAATTGATGATATACTTGAGAGACATCCAATGACTATGTGACATTACCATGTATACCTGGTAAAAATCCCATTTCAACTTGGTTAGCCCTTGGATTGCTTCTGCTTTTCCTTTAGTCTTTTGTTTCCAGTTTGTTTCTATTGCTGCTTTCTTGTAATTTTCAGGGCTTGCAGGTGACTGAGTAACTAGGAGCCTTCCTTTTCGAGCAATTTTTCTTAGCGATGCGCGATTAGCGCTAAGAGCGCATCGGAAATTGCCTCTGTTTCTTGATCTGGGCTTCCCTGATGTGTTTTTCGCCTCTTGCACCTTTTTCTCTCATTTGGTATAAAGCTCAAAATTTGTAAAAATAGTGATTCCGTGAGCTCTTGACCCTGAGCATTAAACCGTCTATTTTTGGTATCAACATTGTTTAGTACCCATTCAACCATGGTTGTATATGAGAAATCTGTGATGGATGCCTCAGAAGAGTTCTGCTGTTCTTTTTCTCCCTTAAGTGGATTAGACGTGCCTTCCGAAATGGACATTGGAGTGCTACTTTTCCTCCTCATAGTTTTCTGCATATTGCCTTGCATAACGCTTCGTCCTTCTTTCCTGTAGTTTACATTTGAGGTGGAAGTAATGATAAAAATAATGACAGGAAAACTTTAAGTGCTGAAGATATGCAAAACATGCCACCTTACGTGAGCTAGTTCTTCGAAAAACACAACACGATACTTCATTAACAACTGGCAACAACTCATTAATTCGCATTAAAATGCATGACCAACTCTTGGCTGAAAAAGTTTTCTCGAATAATGAGCCAGAACCAACTGCGATGGAGAGGTCCTGCAATTTTGCTTTGCGATATCACAAATCGCAATTTCATCCTGTTGTTCTATCGCAAGATCGAAATATCGCAACATCGCAACTCCGCAGTGTCGCAGTACTGCAGTATCGCAATATCACAATATCACAGATCGCTTAATCGTTATGTGTAATTCATGTGATTTTTGCGACGCGCAATATGCGATATCGCACATCGGCGATTTTAGAGTTTTTCATTGTGAGTGCTTCTTTAACGTATGCGATGCGATGAAGTTTCGCGTCGCAATCTCACGTTTTTTATCATTTTAACTCATTTAGAAGGTACCTTATCATTCTTTGAGCGTTGTGATATCTCTTAAGGAGTGAATTTTACTTTCTTCATTATGAAACTTAGGTTTTTTTTAGATTTTTCAAGGTATTTTCCTAAGTCCATGATGTTGTAAGTTTTATCTAAAAAGAAATATAACACTAATTGATTTTTTAGATTTTCACTGAGGGTCCCCACTTATTTAGTATTAGCAATAACACTTCATAAGGAGGGGGGTTGTTGGTGGCCACAACAATTGGCGATTCACTTAGAAGAACCAGTTATCTCTGTGTTTCTATTGAATTTTTTTAGCTTCCAAAACAGAAATTTTTTCAGAAAATTAAACTTTATTATGGAAAGATAAAGTACATTATGCTCTAACCTGTCAATGACATTTTGTTTCAGCTATTTTCAACTTTGATTATTTGCTCCCTCAAGTTGGTCCTTGTGTTTATATCAGCCATTACTTGGTTTGTAAAAATAAAACAAAGTCTTCTCTATAAACCAGTTTTAAATATGCTCATTTGTTGCAGGTCGAGCCTCTGCTGCTAGCAGGCATTTATAGCCTCAACAGGGTTACCTGTTACCCAGCAATGATCCTGTATCCTACTTAAAGAAACCTACAACTCTCAAAGAAGAATCCACATCCACACTTATTGCTTTGACTTTCTTTTTATTCTTAAAGAACAATGTCTTGGTTTGATAGCCATTTATGACACAGTCATTCACTCGATTTATAACTTTGTTGAACAAGCTGGCTCATGATGAGACCCCTTGCCTCTTGATTGTAACAATCTTGAGTCATTGCCCTGTTGTGGTATGTAGTATTTGGCAAAGTCAACAAGTTATAATATCTGTGATTATGATAAGCCGGCTCGTGA